>CAUVYM010000143.1:40000-42500 GCA_963556165.1 Tipula helvola
ACGTGGTTCGTACTTGCAACGTGGTTCGTACTTGCAACGTGGTTCGTACTTGCAACGTGGTTCGTACTTACAACGTGGTTCGTACTTGCAACGTGGTTCGTACTTACAACGTGGTTCGCAAGAAACTAGCAAGAAATTTTTTTTTTTTTTGTAGTTTTTTTTTGTAAATAGAATAGGAAATTTTTTTTTTTTTTTAATTTTTTTTTTTTTTTTTTTTTAAATAGAATAGGAATTTTTTTTTTTTTTTTTTTTTTTTTTTTTAATTTTTTTTTTTTTTAAATAGAATAAAATTTTTTTTTTTTTTTTTTTTTTAAGTATAAAATTTACAATAAAATAAAAAAAATAAAATAAAACAATGTATGCAGTACTTGCAATTGGGTTAGTACTTGCAACTGGGTTAGTACTTGCAACTGTGTTAGTACTTGCAACTGGGTTAGTACTTGCAACGTGGTTCGTACTTGCAACGTGGTTCGTACTTGCAACGTGGTTGGTACTTGCAACGTGGTTCGTACTTGCAACGTGGTTCGTACTTGCAACTGCGTTCATACTTACAACGTGGTTCGTACTTGCAACGTGGTTCGTACTTGCAACGTGGTTCGTACTTGCAACGTGGTTCGTACTTGCAACGTGGTTCGTACTTACAACGTGGTTCGTACTTGCAACGTGGTTCGTACTTACAACGTGGTTCGTACTTGCAACGTGGTTCGTACTTGCAACGTGGTTCGTACTTGCAACGTGGTTCGTACTTGCAACGTGGTTCGTACTTACAACGTGGTTCGTACTTGCAACGTGGTTCGTACTTGCAACGTGGTTCGTACTTGCAACGTGGTTCGTACTTGCAACGTGGTTCGTACTTGCAACGTGGTTCGTACTTGCAACGTGGTTCGTACTTGCAACGTGGTTCGTACTTGCAACGTGGTTCGTACTTGCAACGTGGTTCGTACTTGCAACTTGGTTCGTACTTACAACGTGGTTCGCAAGAAACTATTAAGAATTTTTTTTTTTTTTTTTTTTTAATGGAATAAGAAATTTTTTTTTTTTTTAAATAGAATAGGAAATTTTTTTTTTTTTTTTTTTTTTTTTTAATTTTTTTTTTTTTTTTTAATTAGAATAGGAAATTTTTTTTTTTTTTTTTTTTTTAATTTTTTTTTTTTTTTGGAATAGAAGAAGAATTTTTTTTTTTTTTTTTTTTTTTTTTTAATTTTTTTTTTTTTTTTAAATAAAAGAGGAAATTTTTTTTTTTTTTTTTGTTTTTTTTTGTTTTTTTTTTTTTTTAATAGAATAGGAAATTTTTTTTTTTTTTTTTTATTAAATATGTAGAATAGGAAATTTTTTTTTTTTTTTTTTTTTTTTTTTTTTTTTTTTTTTTTTTTTTCAAATAAAAGGAATTTTTTTTTTTTTTTTTTTTATATAGAATAGGAATTTTTTTTTTTTTTTTTTTTTGTAGTTTTTTTTTTTTTTTTTTAAATAGAATTGGAATTTTTTTTTTTTTTTTTTTTTTTTTTAATTTTTTTTTTTTTTTTTTTTTAAATAGAATAGGAATTTTTTTTTTTTTTTTTTTTTTTTTAATTTTTTTTTTTTTTAAATAGAATAAAAATTTTTTTTGTTTAAGTATAAAATTTACAATAAAATAAAATAAAACAATGTATGCAGTACTTGCAATTGGGTTAGTACTTGCAACTGGGTTAGTACTTGCAACTGTGTTAGTACTTGCAACTGGGTTAGTACTTGCAACGTGGTTCGTACTTACAACGTGGTTCGTACTTGCAACGTTGTTCGTACTTGCAACGTGGTTCGTACTTGCAACGTGGTTCGTACTTGCAACGTGGTTCGTACTTGCAACGTGGTTCGTACTTGCAACGTGGTTCGTACTTGCAACTGGGTTCGTACTTACAACGTGGTTCGTACTTGCAACGTGATTCGTACTTACAACGTGGTTCGTACTTGCAACGTGGTTCGTACTTGCAACGTGGTTCGTACTTGCAACGTGGTTCGTACTTGCAACGTGGTTCGTACTTGCAACGTGGTTCGTACTTGCAACTGAGTTCGTAGTTGCAACGTGGTTCGTACTTGCAACGTGGTTCGTACTTGCAACGTGGTTCGTACTTGCAACGTGGTTCGTACTTGCAACGTGGTTCGTACTTGCAACGTGGTTCGTACTTATACAACGTGGTTCGTACTTACAACGTGGTTCGTACTTGCAACGTGGTTCGTACTTGCAACGTGGTTCGTACTTGCAACGTGGTTCGTACTTGCAACGTGGTTCGTACTTGCAACGTGGTTCGTACTTGCAACGTGGTTCGTACTTACAACGTGGTTCGCAAGAAACTAGCAAGAAATTTTTTTTTTTTTTTTTTTTAATGGAATAAGAAATTTTTTTTTTTTTTTAAATAGAATAGCAAATTTTTTTTTTTTTTTTTTTTTTTTTTTAATTTTTTTTTTTTTTTTTAATTAGAATAGGAAATTTTTTTTTTTTTTTTCGTACTTGCAACGTGGTTCG
>CAUVYM010000143.1:50000-52811 GCA_963556165.1 Tipula helvola
TTGCAACGTGGTTCGTACTTGCAACGTGGTTCGTACTTACAACGTGGTTCGTACTTGCAACGTGGTTCGTACTTGCAACGTGGTTCGTACTTGCAACTGGGTTCGTACTTACAACGTGGTTCGTACTTGCAACTGGGTTCGTACTTACAACGTGGTTCGTACTTGCAACGTGGTTCGTACTTACAACGTGGTTCGTACTTGCAACGTGGTTCGTACTTGCAAACGTGATTCGTACTTGCAACGTGGTTCGAACTTGCAACTGGGTTCGTACTTGCAACGTGGTTCGTACTTGCAACGTGGTTCGTACTTGCAACGTGGTTCGTACTTGCAACGTGGTTCGTACTTGCAACGTGGTTCGTACTTGCAACGTGGTTCGTACTTACAACGTGGTTCGTACTTGCAACGTGGTTCGTACTTGCAACGTGGTTCGTACTTGCAACGTGGTTCGTACTTGCAACGTGGTTCGTACTTGCAACGTGGTTCGTACTTACAACGTGGTTCGTACTTGCAACGTGGTTCGTACTTGCAACGTGGTTCGTACTTGCAACGTGGTTCGTACTTGCAACGTGGTTCGTACTTACAACGTGGTTCGTACTTGCAACGTGGTTCGTACTTACAACGTGGTTCGTACTTGCAACGTGGTTCGTACTTGCAACGTGGTTCGTACTTGCAACGTGGTTCGTACTTACAACGTGGTTCGTACTTGCAACGTGGTTCGTACTTGCAACTGGGTTCGTACTTACAACGTGGTTCGTACTTGCAACGTGGTTCGTACTTACAACGTGGTTCGTACTTGCAACGTGGTTCGTACTTGCAACGTGGTTCGTACTTGCAACTCGGTTCGTACTTACAACGTGGTTCGTACTTGCAACGTGGTTCGTACTTGCAACGTGGTTCGTACTTGCAACTGGGTTCGTACTTGCAACGTGGTTCGTACTTGCAACGTGGTTCGTACTTGCAACGTGGTTCGTACTTGCAACGTGGTTCGTACTTGCAACGTGGTTCGTACTTGCAACTGGGTTCGTACTTACAACTGTGGTTCGTACTTGCAACGTGGTTCGTACTTACAACGTGGTTCGTACATGCAACGTGGTTCGTACTTACAACGTGGTTCGTACTTGCAACGTGGTTCGTACTTGCAACGTGGTTCGTACTTGCAACTCGGTTCGTACTTACAACGTGGTTCGTACTTGCAACTCGGTTCGTACTTACAACGTGGTTCGTACTTGCAACGTGGTTCGTACTTGCAACGTGGTTCGTACTTGCAACGTGGTTCGTACTTGCAACGTGGTTCGTACTTGCAACGTGGTTCGTACTTACAACGTGGTTCGTACTTGCAACGTGGTTCGTACTTGCAACGTGGTTCGTACTTGCAACGTGGTTCGTACTTGCAACGTGGTTCGTACTTGCAACTGGGTTCGTACTTGCAACGTGGTTCGTACTTGCAACTGGGTTCGTACTTACAACGTGGTTCGTACTTGCAACGTGGTTCGTACTTACAACGTGGTTCGTACTTGCAACGTGGTTCGTACTTGCAACGTGATTCGTACTTGCAACGTGGTTCGTACTTGCAACGTGGTTCGTACTTGCAACGTGGTTCGTACTTGCAACGTGGTTCGTACTTGCAACGTGGTTCGTACTTGCAACGTGGTTCGTACTTGCAACGTGGTTCGTACTTGCAACGTGGTTCGTACTTGCAACTGGGTTCGTACTTGCAACGTGGTTCGTACTTGCAACGTGGTTCGTACTTGCAACGTGGTTCGTACTTGCAACGTGGTTCGTACTTGCAACGTGGTTCGTACTTGCAACGTGGTTCGTACTTGCAACGTGGTTCGTACTTGCAACGTGGTTCGTACTTGCAACGTGGTTCGTACTTGCAACGTGGTTCGTACTTGCAACGTGGTTCGTACTTGCAACGTGGTTCGTACTTGCAACGTGGTTCGTACTTGCAACGTGGTTCGTACTTGCAACGTGGTTCGTACTTGCAACGTGGTTCGTACTTGCAACGTGGTTCGTACTTGCAACGTGGTTCGTACTTGCAACGTGGTTCGTACTTGCAACGTGGTTCGTACTTGCAACGTGGTTCGTACTTGCAACGTGGTTCGTACTTGCAACGTGGTTCGTACTTGCAACGTGGTTCGTACTTGCAACGTGGTTCGTACTTGCAACGTGGTTCGTACTTGCAACGTGGTTCGTACTTGCAACGTGGTTCGTACTTGCAACGTGGTTCGTACTTGCAACGTGGTTCGTACTTGCAACGTGGTTCGTACTTGCAACGTGGTTCGTACTTGCAACGTGGTTCGTACTTGCAACGTGGTTCGTACTTGCAACGTGGTTCGTACTTGCAACGTGGTTCGTACTTGCAACGTGGTTCGTACTTGCAACGTGGTTCGTACTTGCAACGTGGTTCGTACTTGCAACGTGGTTCGTACTTGCAACGTGGTTCGTACTTGCAACGTGGTTCGTACTTGCAACGTGGTTCGTACTTGCAACGTGGTTCGTACTTGACAACGTGGTTCGTACTTGCAACGTGGTTCGTACTTAGCAACGTGGTTCGTACTTGCAACGTGGTTCGTACTTGACAACGTGGTTCGTACTTGCAACGTGGTTCGTACTTGCAACGTGGTTCGTACTTGCAACGTGGTTCGTACTTAGCAACGTGGTTCGTACTTGCAACGTGGTTCGTACTTGCAACGTGGTTCGTACTTGCAACGTGGTCTCTGAACTTGCAACGTGGTTCGTACTTACAACGTGGTTCGTACTTGCAACGTGGTTCGTACTTGCAACGTGATTCGTACTTGCCATCGTGGT
>CAUVYM010000144.1:0-38898 GCA_963556165.1 Tipula helvola
GAATTCAACGTCGTGTTTGTTATCTCGATCAATATATGTGGGGGTAAAAAACAATATTATGGCAACAATGACACGGTATTCAGATAAATCTAAGGTGTATTCCGGCGCAATGAAGGTAAACCCTATGAGTTTTGCGGCTTTTATGGAAGGTATTCTATTTATATGCAAAAAATAAAATAACTTATGAATTTCCTCGTCTCCTTCTAGAGGATCAACTTTTAGGTATTCTGCTAATATTTTTAAGGCCTTAAAACTCAATTTAACGTTTAAAATACGTTCCCCTAGATCTAATTTAAGTACTAAATTTGCGTTATCTTCCAGATTGTCTGTTAACAGCACCAAAGTAGTTCATTAAAATAGAATTTTAATTTTTCTGCTACAAAAGAGTCAAGCTTACCATAAATGAAGTCGTGTTTAGCCGTGTTAAAAAGTTCATCAAATTCTTTACCTTTAGAAATTGTATTCGAAAACACATTTAAAAATCTATTAGATTCTGGAATTTCTTTAACCATAAAGTAATCTAATTGATATTCTAACATGGATGGAAAAAACGGATTCTTAAAGACAGTCAAATTTAAATTTGTCTTGAAATATTTGACAATGAGATTTAATTCAATAAAAAATTTTAAATCATAATTTGGTTCTTCGACAAAAATACAATTCTTTGTATTGATTTCTTTGACAGTCATGGAGTTTTTATAAGGAAAAAAACTTTCCAGGTCGGGAATAATTTGTGATATTTCATTTTTGGTGCCATTTTCATATTCACAAGATATATAAATATTCCCATAATTTTTCAATTTTAATTTTTGAAAGAATCTAATACAAAATCAATTTCTTTATCGTCTAGCCAAGTTTCTGAAAAATATGCTTCAAAGTAGTGACTAAAATCAACTAAAAAGTCTTTTTTAGTCAAAAAATAAACGTTTCTGTTTGAAAGTTTAAATAAAACGTTACACGTGTCGATTGAGCTCATTTCACAAACATCTGGTGGCGTGTAATTCATTTTACTCGCCAAAAATATTGTGGTAAGTTTCCAAAGTGTTGTGGCAAGTTTCCAAAGTATGTTAATCATCATTTCTTTTATTTTAGAAAAAAATTTTTAAATGAATCTTAGACTTTTTTATTGAAATGAATATTTTTATGACCAAGTTTACCTGCTTTTCAGAGGTATCGAACATAAGTTAATTTTTTTTTATAAAATAAAAGTAGAATACTATACAAGGATCAAACAATCCTTTATAATTGTCGGTATTAAAAATATATTCGGCTGATGAGTTGTTTTGAGATTTTTGTGTTGTGCTTTTTCCAAATAAATCACTTTCTTCCTTAAAATTTCGAGATATGGACGGAATATAATTGAAAAGGATCAATAGTTTTGCTGCCAAGCAAATTGTTTGAATGTAAACTACACCGGAGACTATAAAATAAAACAAAGAAGAACCGCAACAGCTTGTATTTAGTATATAAAAAACGCATGAAAATAGGAGTTTAATTTACAGCAAATAAAAATATATTTTGGTTGATGAGTCAGTTTGTGGAGATTAGTATATAGACTGTGTATACTAAAAGAAAAGGAAACTAACGAAATTGTATGAACAACTTCAAACGACCAAGCCGTTTATACTTTACCAATACATACGACGGTTGAATTACACAATAGGGGCCCCTGGGTTAAACTCCAGCAAAGGATCTTAATTTTTAAAAATTTAATATAATTAAAAAATTTTAAAAAAATGCAAAAAAAAACTAGGCTTTAATTAATTCTATAAATACCTCTCACAAATCATTTTTGTTATTAGTACGTCTCCACATAAAATCAAATATACTATTTGTAATTTTATCTCTTACTCTTTTGCGCACTGGTGTAAATTGTTTTAATGCTGCCCATGTCTCCTCAATATTATTCGTATGAAATCCTTCAGCATTAACAAACTCCCTTTTATGATTAACGCTTTTATGTATAAAATTGTAATTACTTTTAAATCCATAATACCCTCTCCACCCGTCAGTGACCACTATAGATCCAGGTCTTACATACTTTAAAATCAGCTCATTTTTAGTGTTAGAATCACGCGACATAACAGGAACAGCGAAAAATCCCCTTTCTTCAGTTACTTCAACTCCTCCAAAAACCCACACCCCTTCAACAAAATGCCCTCGATTATGTTTTCTTTTTCCTAACTTGCTTTCATCAAGTTGGACAACAATACCTTCACCCCCTATTTCACAATCCTCTTCATCAACACTATCGATTATAACACTTCTAATCAAATTCAAAATCCTGGCAATGGTGGCGGTTGAATGACCAGTTATAATTTTAATGTTATCAAAAGTACAATTAGGCAAAAAATAATAGAAAATATCAAGGAATTCATCTGTCCTAATTCGCATTTGCTCAAATATAGTGTTTTGTAAAATCGAAACCGTCGATCTACACTTGTAATTAGTACATTGGACATAAATGATGTCCTTCCTTTGCACCGTCGAATCACAATTACTACAATGCGATGGCAAAAGCAACACTAAATGTTCAGTAGAAACTCAACAGCGATTTCGGTTGATTCAAATATATTTTTTAAGCTGTTTCTTGGTTTGAGCAAGTGTTAGTAAAAAAATAAAAAAAAAGTTTTCTCAAGAGTTGAACTCTGAGCAGTAAAGTAAAGTTCAACCAATTCTACTGTCTTACCAAATATATTTATTATTTAATAATGGATTAAATTTATTAAAGATTTCCACAATTTTTTTTTCGTTTTTACTTCTCCATATTAAAACATATTACCATCCCTGTAACTTTGATTTAACTCCGAACAACAGCTGTCATACATCGTATTATCAGGGAACACGTTAGTTAAATAAGCAGATATTATACCACTTTCAACATCATCAAAATTTTTACGTATTTGTTTTCATGTCGGAATCATGGTATTTGAATTTTTTTATTTAAATATTTCAAAGTGGTGGATTTCCAAGATCGAACCCGGTGTAATTAATGTACTAACTCCTATAATTCAAAGACAGTTTATGTAACAACAGTTTTTCATTAAGAAATAATAATGTCAGCTATAAAATATTAATTTTCAAAGCCGCTTATCTGTCAAGTTTTTATTTATAAATATAATAAAACTTAAATATTGTTGTAACTCAAACATATTCTAGAATGAGGGGAGGCACCTGCGGAAATATCGTGATGATGTAAATAAAGCAGTCATAATTATTACAGCCACCCAATGCAGGTAGAAAGTATGCATGCAAGTTAAAATTGGTACGGATTGTGTAGCATAAATGTGGAGAGTATAGAATGCTTAGACAACATTTATATTTTAACGATATAAATGTAGACAATAAAGTACTCTTGAAGGTGTAATTTGGTTAATATTTATCATTGCAGTAAATTTCGTAAAAAAAACATTTTTACTTTAAATTGAAATTATCATGCGATCGACAAAAAACTTCTTGGCGATCGACCAGTTGGGCATACCTGGTCTAGACTATAATTGCATCATTGAATTTTTTTTTCTAACGAACGTCGTCCTCATTTAAGATGAACAAAAAGAATATGTTCACGCAAAAGAATTTCCATTTTGAAAGACACCATTTTCGATGGAATAAAAATTTCATTCGAAGCCACTTTAAACGTATTATATTTTTTTAGCTGTAGAAGATCTGTTTCCGATTCCAGCGGAACATTTAATCTTTCTAAAAAACAATTATGTCTTTTAAATAGCTTTTTTGTTCAAGTATTCTTTTTTTTCTTGACAAATTTTCGGCTAAAATTGGAGGCCTAGATATTATTGTTCATTTTGATGAAACACCAATTACATCACGACATGGTAATAATGGGAGGTTTATACCTTCTAATACGGTTTAGGTTGTAGGTGCTGCCGATATACGAATATGAAGCTATTTTTATAATTATTGCCATCAAGATCAGTTTTTTTTGCTTTTTTAAGTGAATGGATTTTACCGGAAAGTGTAGTTCATACTGATTATCTCGCTTCGTATAATACACTTTCATCTTTAGGGTTTACGCATTTTACCGTCAAGGAATTTAGTAGGCCCTGATGGTTTACACACGAATTGGATCAAAGGAATTTTCGGTGTTACGAAAAAAATGATGATGAAATATGGTTCAAATTGGTCTGTAAAATCTGAATTTTATGCTTGCATAATTTCGATATTCTTTTAATATGTGGAATCTAAAACACGCATATATTGGCTAATTTTAAAAGAGTTCATTTAGAATTGGATTCATAGCTAAATAATTATTCAGCTCTCAATTATTATTTAATTAAACCTTTTTTAATTATTTTTTATGTGGGCCATATTCTTTCACCCACCCGTAAATGACCATATAAAAGTGAATTAACAAAGATGCATATATAAGAATAATAAATAAACCACAATTTAATTTAATAACTCCACCACCTTCAACTCCCCTTCACAAGAAGTTACCACAATACACTGTTTATCATCCTTATCAACAAACCCATCCAACGAAACAATAGGACAATTGAACACCTTAATAGGAATCTTATTAGTATTTACAAAGATATTCCCATCATTCGAACAAACCATTTTACCATTCTCCAACAAAGTACCACAGGAAGAAGAATCGACCGTCTCAAAGGCATCAACAATCACCAAATTTGAATTATAAATGTTAATCACATTCCTAAAAGAGATAAACAGATAATCGCCTATTTTCTTAATAAAATCCACAGGATAATTTAAGAATATTTTAGGGCCTTCCTTGGAAGTTAAATTCAGGATTGTTACTCTGTTAACTTCTATGAGGATTAAATTCTTGAAATAATAAATTATGTCAATAACATTTCCTTGTATTTGATTCATTACAATGAATTTACCTCCCAAGGTCCAACTAGCAAGCTTCGCATCCACGTCAACCGTAAACAAACAGAGTCAGTAAACTCGAATGTAATAATTGTTATACCAGGTGTTTGTAATCCACCTACATGCTGTAACATATTACAAGAATATTTAAAGATCTGTAATTCCGAGTCATTGAAACCGATTGCAATTAAAACATCCAACTCCATCTCTTTTATTTTTACCATTCTGATCGGTTTATGAACTTGTTTCTTGAAATTCTCTTGTGTTGTTAAATTATAAATGTTGAAAGAGAAGTCACTGCTTCCTGTTATCACTAAATTGTTACTGGTTGCCATTACACCAAAATTAATTCTATTTTGATGGATTTTGATTGATTTCATTATTTTGTATTTCGGGATTTCTCCTTCCAAAGTTTCAATACTTCGTGGCTTTCTTGAATGGATTGGTGTCCTGTTTGCATCTGGTATCATTGATGGTGGTTTGGGTGTAATTACTTGAATACATCTCCTCTTTTCCGAATTAATCTTCATCATTACAGCTTCTATTCTTTGGAAGTCGCTTCCCAATTTCACTTTCCCGCATCGTGTGTTCAAAGTTCCTAAAAACAGCGACACTAACTCGGAGAGGCTTATAAAATCCTCTTTACCACAATGTTCACTATTTGTCTCCCTTTTAAATGTTTCTACTGAATCGGTGTACCCTTTCTTTATCATATAATCATATATTAACTCATTAATGAGTTTGGTAATTTCTGAATCTGTAAATTCTTGGTAATTGTTATTTATCATTCTATGCCCTTTTTTTATTTTTATTTTTTAATTTTTTTTACTTTTAAAGCCTTCTTAATTAATTACCTTTATTTCTTTTTTGGTTTATCGTAAATCTTTTTTTCCTTTTACAGTTATTGTTCCTTTTCTTTAAAAATACCTAAAGATCTTCCCATTCTTATTTATTTACTTATAAATAGCATAAACTATTTATAAGTAAATAAATATAGCTTATAAGCTATAAGTAAATAAAGAATCTATAACTTATAAGCAAATAAATAAGAATGGGAAGAAAGATTTACTTTGTTAATTTACGATGAATCCGAAACATTCTTTTGTGATTTGAACCATTGAAGTAAATTTTTAATCAAAAGAAAGTATATTAACACCCACCTATGTTCGATCTCACATTTTTATGTTTTAAATCTCTTGACTCTTTAATTTGACACTTCATCTGTGTTCTAAGACTAAATATTTTCAGGATGGTTGACAGGATACAAAAAAAAATTAAAATGTTAATTTTTCCAACTTTGTTGGGAGTGGCTTCTTGCATTGTGTTAACAATACATTGATTGATAAATCAAAGAGAAATAAGGCGGCTTTATAAACAATTGTTTATGAATGAAGAAAAGAAAGTAAATAATCCTGTCAACTAGAACCTTGACACAAGAATGGTGGTACAAGGAAGGTTTTTGAAGACAAATAAGTCAACCTACTTGTAAAAATAACATGGTTGATACACTGAGACTTGTTTTATGGAAACTGCAAGCAGGTACTTTAAAATGCAGGTTAGTAAATATAAAGAAATATGAAAAGTAAACTAAGTCCAAGAAATCTGTTAGAACACAATTATAATGCCGAGTCTGTGTAATAGATCGGACGGTATGAATTATTTCGTAAAGATTATTATAAAAATATATTTGAAAATAAATTAAACAAATAAACTTCTATTTTCTCAACATCCTTTTATATGACATTGTATAACAGATAAATGACAGTAAAATATAATATAAAATATAAAATATAAAAAATATAATATAAAATAAAATATAAAATAAAATATAAAATAAAATATAAAATAAATATAATATAAATAAATATAAATATAAAATATAAAATATAAAATAAAATATAAATATAAATATAAAATAAATAAAATATAAAAATGACAACTCAAGAAATATTCTTCCAAACCATCAAAGAACCAACAACAACAATCAATTACAAAAGAAAGATAGACTACCTGGTAACCAAACCAAAGACTGAATTCTACAACGAATTGATTAACACCAACAACCAAATAGCAATTCTTTCAGTCTTTAAAGAGAGAATATCAAAATTAAAAGCAATTTTAAAAGACAAAGCAACAATTAAAACACCGAACGAGTTCCTACAAACAAATTTGAAAGACATGTTGGTTTTAATAGAGGAGCCCCATCTAATAGGCCCTTTCAATTATTTAAATACTATTAAAGAGATTAAAAAGAACAACTGTCTGATAGCCATGACGGATAAAATAATAGATTTTCCCTTTTTAAATAAACCGGTAATAATTTCGGAGACTCGAAAATGTTTTATAAAATGCGACTTCGAGTCCTCTTTTTTAATTCTATTTTGTTTAATTAAATTTGATATTTTAAAAGAAGATTTGAGTGTTGTCACTTACAATGAAGAAATGAAGAATAGGGTCTCTTACTTCTTAAAGGTGTTCGGTTATGAGAATTATCACAAGGTTTACCTTCCTCAGAACTATCAATCTGGAAGAGTGATAGTTTTTAGTGATAAGGATATAGGAATAGAAGGAGTGGATGTTATTTATTTAAGTAAAGAGGGGATAGAAAATATTAAAGAGGTGAATTTTGATTGTTCTAAGGGAAGTGAGTTTCTATATAAAATAAGAGATGTTCTGAAGGCGCTCAGCGCTTCTGTGTGTAAGAATAAGAAACCTTTCTCTTTTGAAAGATTTCAGAATTTAAGTAAGATTTTGAAATGAAGAGGAGGAAGGAGAGTAATAATTAATTGAGAGTAATAATTAATTGAGAGTAATAATTAAAGGAGAGTAATAATTAAAGGATCGTTTTCAAGTAATATCACTCTTGGATTGACAAGAATATTATAAATCTTGTTCCTGCAACCATATTTTTAATAACGTCCCTTCAACTGTTTGTTCTATAATTAACAAAACCTGAAGACTGATTTACAATCATATTCAAATACCTTTTTAAAAAGAACCCTTGATTCCACCTTTTAAAAAAATAAAGGACACTTTAAACGACTAAGCTTCTGCTTTACTCTTTTATTTTGCAAATGGTTTTATCCATCGACCTGCTTCTTGTAAATGGCTACTCCTTAACAGAACTTTCCGAAAAAAGTTACAGCAAAATCTTATAACCTATACGTGAAGTATATTTGAAAAAGTAAAATATGTGATTTCCTATTTGTGGTTGATAGAATCTAAAATGAAGACCATGCAGCTCTTTACGGATCACTCAAAGCATACAATTTCAATATTATTGAAAAACTGATCGAAAAAGACATAGAAACGGGGATATGCAGATAGGTGGTGTACACATCGACGAATCTTAATTTGGAAAGCGAAAAAACAACCGTGGACGGATGTCTGAGTTTTTGGAGGAGTAGAAATTACGTCGTAGAGAAACCTTTTTGCAGTCATCGTAGAGAAAAGAGATGGAGTGACTCTAAAAATATGTTAAGCCCGGATCAATCGTAATTGCTGAAAAGGATATGCATTATTTAAAGAAATATCTTTATTTGAACATCATTGGATTAACCATCCAATTGCATTCAGAAATTCGGATGGAAAGCATACTAATGTTATTGAAGGATCCTGGTCTGCAATGAAAGAAACAATTAAATCGAGTAAAGGCAACCATTTCTGTAAAAATATTAGAATTGAGGTATAAAAACAACAGAAAGTTGTTTTGATTGAACTGTTCCGACAGCAATTAATAAAATTATTTTTTCCTTGTCGAATAAGATCAAATATTTAAAAATAACCACTTTTTTAAGAATTTATTCCGGGGGGTAACTAACTCCAATAATTCTTCGTCATTGTAATTTAAATTGACTATACTACTTAAAAGTATTTTTTTCAATTATAAGTAAACAAAAAGCTCTTTCAAATAAATTTGGAAATCGGTTGGAATAATTAATATATATTAGTCCCCCGAAAAAACATCCTGACAAACCCTTTATGACGTTCAGTGAACTAAACAATATCATACATGTTCATTTCTCATTTGATCTGACTTGTGAACAAGTGTGTAAGGTTTATTAGAATATAAAAGATGACTCTTAGTTGAAAGTAGGCGTAAAGAAATCTTGCTTGGATTTAATATAAAGGTTGAAAGACTGGCGATTTTAATATTAATTATACTTTTGTGTTCAAGGATGTTCATCCCAAATAGTCTGGGAAGTAACAGAAAGGTTGTTGGCGAAAGCTTACATAAAACTTACCAAGAAATTTACATAAAGCTCTGAACAAAATAGACGTGCTGGAGAGATAGACGAGTCAATATTTGGAAATATTATGAATAACTATCTGCAGACGACGTATGGATGTTAGAAATTTAAATAAAATATTAATATGCAGAGTGGATAAACGAGAGAAGGCCACTTCTAGATGGAAATGTACAAACCAAGATTCTAATTCTCTCTACCCAGTAAATCATTTAGCAGAATTTAAAAATAAAGATACTCATAATAAGAGAGCGATCCTCGATAAAAGTAGAAAAAATGGTAAAGAACTTTTTTTAGAAAGTAATTTGATAAAATATTTGATAAAAAGAAATGAAGGAAGGGATCAATGTTAACATATTGACCCCTTTGAATGACTTTTAATTTTTTTTTTAGCCCTTGTTTTTTAATGGTAAAAAAAGAAAATTTTGATTCAGCCAAAAGCATTATAGATGATGCATTAAATAAACTTTATTCCTCAAAAATATGTAAGTATTGCTTAGGAGCAATGAGAATAAGACAAAACTGTTCGAACATTGTGAGATGTTCAACAAAACGATGCAGGAAAACCGACTTCTTCATTAACAAACCTTTATTTAAATGCACTCATTTTAGAGCATATGACGTATTGTTAATATGTTATTATTGGTATTTGGGGTTGACAACATCTCAAACGTCGCTTTTAATATGTTCTGCTGTAAAAACAATAAGAAAGATTAAACTTGAAGTTAATAAAATGATACAAGGTTGGAAAGATTTAAGTGATACTAGAATAGGAGGACCTAATATTATTGTTGAATTGACGAAAGTAAGTTCGGGAAACGCAAATACAACAGAGGCCATAGCGTTGAAGGTGTTTGGGTCATAGGGGCTGTCGAAAGAACATCCCAGAGAAGAATTGTGTTTGAAGTTATAGAAAAAAGAAATACAATTAATATTCATAATTTTATAAGAAAAAATATTCATCCTGATAGTATATTAATATCGGATGGCTGGCGAGGTTACAATAATGCAACCTTATTAATATCCGAACATTTGGTTGTAAACCATTCATTATCTTTTGTAAACAGGGAAAATGGGGGTCATACCAATACAATTGAAGGAAACTGGTCAGCTTTAAAAGTTTTTATACCAAAAAGATGCAGAACGAAAATTTTAATAATTCCATTTATTAATTTATTTATGTTTTTAAGAGAAAAAGAACAGGAACAATTTAAAGAATTTATTAAATTATTACTTTCATAAGAAATTTTTAACGAAAACTCTAAATAGAAAGTTATTTTCTTTCATCATTATCATCATTATCCTAGTTGGTTTGTTCTTTTTAAATTCTTTATCGTTCTTTATATTCTTTATATTTTTTTTTCGTGATCTTTTCGAATAAATTGGATCGATTCTTTTTTTCCAATTTTCTTATGTTGTATCTTTTTATCGTAGTTTGATTATTTCAAATTCTTCTTTTTTTTACCATTGAAAAACAAGGGCTAAAAAAAAAATTAAAAGTCATTCAAAAGGGGTCAATAAAATACCTTTTAACCGAAGGAAGAAATTTAATAAATATAATTTTTAGAGATTTCAGAAATGTGAGTGTTTTATTTTTATCCCTCCAATAATATGATAATAAATAAATAACAATAAATAAATAACAACAAATAAATAAATAAATAACAACAAATAAATAGTAATCCTTTATTTTTCAGTGTTTTTAAATAGGAAACACTCTTTTATCTTTTCTTAAAAACAAAACAAAATAAACATGGAATATCTTTATAAAGTTTTATTGGCTGTTACTGGTTACATTCTTTCTTTTGGGTTAATAAGTAATTTAATAAGAAATTATTTAAACTTTGCTGATCCTTTAGCAGCAACCTTATACGGAATATTAATAGGTCCTAAAATCTCGGACCCTTTAACTTCTTTATACGTTTTATTCATATTTTCAAGGATAGTACTCTCTTTACAAATTATGACCATCTCATTGCAGTTACCTACCAACTACGTTTATAAGAAACTTAAATCCTTAATTGTATTATTGATACCTGGTAGCCTTTTCTCTGCTGTTATAACGTTCTCGCTTGTTTATTTCCTTTTAGATTATGATTTAAATATTTCGTGGATAATAGCTGCTAGTTGCACGCCCCACTGATCACTGATCCAATAATTTCTAGCTCCATTATGAGAGGTGATTTCGCTAATGCCCAATTCCCTGAGAGGATTAGATTACTTTTAGCAGCAGAGAGTGGATTGAATGATGGGATAGGTATAATATTCCTCTATCTTATATTTTTAAAAGATTGGAGCTTTAGAAAATATTTATTGGAAGCTATTGTAATAAAAGTTTTGTTGGCCGCAATAACCGGTTATCTTACGGGGTTGGTATTTGGTTTCTTATTAAAGTTCTGTCATTCTAAAAGGTTTGTTGGTAGGAGTTCTATCACGGTGTTCGGGATTGCTTTATCTCTTTTCTGTATGTCATTATCGGTATATTTACGTCAAAGTGAATTGATTTACATTTTTTTACTGGGATCGCTTTTAGTAAATCTGAATGGTTTGTATTGGAAACTAGGGGTAGTCAGTTCCAGTTGTTGGTTGAGAGCATCTTTAATATTACGTTCTTCATTTATTTGGGTGCTAGGGTTGAATGGAACCTTATTTCATGGAAGATTTTTCTAGTTTCTTGTGCAATTTTAGTTTTAAGACGTCCTGTTTCGTTGTTGTTGGTTTATAAATACGTTCCTGTAATAAAAACACGGAAAGAGGCCTTGATTGTTGGATGGTTTGGGCCTATTGGTGTAGGTTCTTTATATTATTCATCTTTAATGGATAGATTATTTAAGATAGATACTGTTAATTTTATCTCATTTCTTGTTATGATCTCTATCTTTGTACATGGTTTATCAGTTCCCATCTTTTTATTTGTAAAGTACCTTTTAAACCTAAGAAAGTAAAGAAATGTTCTAGAACATCTTTTTATTTGTAGGTGTAAATCTCAGAAAATGAGGAAATGTTCTGAAAGTAAAGAAATGTTCTAGAACATCTTTTTATTTGTAGGAAAGAAAAAAGATGAGAAATAATGAAAAGTGATTGTAAAAAAAGACTTTTATTTTAATTATTTATTGTTACTAAATTATTTTTTCTTTTTTTCTCCTTCTTTCTCCTTATTTTCTTCTTCACTTTCAGAAGGTACCCCTTTTTCATTTAATTCGTTATCTGGTTTAGACTCTTCTGTACTATCAACAGATTTCAAAATCTTTAAGATTGAAAGAGGAATAAAGACTAAAAGAAGTTTCATATTAGAGAAATAAAAACAATGTTTTTTTTTATCCATTAAATATAAAACTAACCAATCATTTTCAACCTCTAAATCATAATCCATTAAATATAAAACAGACCAATCCCATAAATCATAATCCTTCATAACCAATCCTATAAAGCCTTTTATATAATCCATCATATCTGAGAACTAACCAATCATTTTCAACCCCTAAATCCTTTTAAATTTTCTAAAAAAATATCCCTTATGACGGAAAATCAAACAACGAAATATGAAACAAAATGTGAACTATGCGGTGGAATGGGAGAGACACAAATAATGACCATAGAATATAGTTCTATGCCATCAGAAATACTATTAACATCCAAATGTGGTGAATGTGGTGAAAAAAGTATCCAATTCTTTGACGCTTTACAACCAACCGGAAAGCAATTAACAATCCTCTGTGACTTCAAAACCAAAGAAGATTTACAGCGATTTGTTTACATCCCAGAGGGTGCCAAGGTATCTTTTTATGAAAATGGAGAACTATTTTATAAATATGAAGTTGTGATAACGGAGATTATGGTCTTTGAGATGTTATTAACCAAAGTAATCCAGAAGATTGCGGAGATCTTTCAAATTAATCCGACAGAATCATTGGTCTGGGAACCTAAAAATGTGACCGAGGTAGACGAAGAGAAGAAAAAGGCTTTAATTATCATAGAAAATATTAAGAGGATAAGAAATTGTGGGATAATGAATATTAAAATAAAAGATAAAACTGGGACGTGTAGGATTTCAGCTAAGAATTTGGAGACCCCGAAAGATTTTTATAAAGTTGATATAGAAAAATTAAAGGAGGATTGCATAGACTATCAGTTTAAGGATTAAATAAAAACATTTACAGGTGATTATTTATTTATTACTTTATTAGTGTATTTATCTAATGTGTTTATAAACACATTAATAAAAGGAATTTAATATTGTTTAAACAGGGTTGACTTTTTATTAAATCCCTTTTAAAAGTAGTCTTTTAAAAGTAGTAGCTATCTGTCCTGTCATAAATATTTGATTTTTGTTTTGATTGATAAATAACAGTGGATGTTTAATTGAATATATAAACCGTCTTAATCAACAGAATTGTTTTACTGTCTCTGGAATGGTTGAAGGTTGTTTTTATATCCACTCCTTGAGTGATTACAGTTTGGTTGTTCTCAATCGAACAAAAAGTGATTTCTCTTTTCTGCTGATTAGATAAAAGTCTTGTTGTGTTAACACCGTATAGAGAGAGAGTATAATAGATAATAGAGAGAGAATATTTAACTAACACCACCTTCCTTCAATTCCGTAACAACTTCGTCATTCCCAACCATAACAACAAAATCATTGAACGTCAACCGATTATCTTTCACTTTCAACCTTTCCATAAATAACTTTGCAGGATCTTTATCCTTCTTAAAGACTTGTCTACAGAAAGTTTCTACCACAACAACTTGGTCATCCTTCAATTCTATCAAATCACCAGGCTTGGAATCCAGAGGTGCTTTTATTGCTTCCAACTTCTCGCCTTCTTTAACACACAGTATCATCCCTTCAGATAAGAAGCTATTTAATTTCATAGGCTTAATGTTACAAAGGAACAAGAACTTCTTGTTCAAGAGATCCAATTCATTATAAAAGTCTTTTAGACCACTCGCTATTTGTCTTTCTCTGTCCAATAAAACTTGTTCCACATAAAGGATCCTAGAATTGAGTGGAGTGGTTATTTCTGTTATAAGTCCAACCCTGATCTCACAATATTCGAACCCCCCAACTTCGTATTTCCTGAACTTCAATCTTTCGAACAAAAGATCCTGGATCTTCAAGAAAATCGGTAGATCCATCTGAGAATATTTATCCTCCAAAAAGTATTTATAACAATTGGCAAACATAACAGACGTATAGAAATCGACACTCCCTTGGATAGCGGAACGAAAAGCACTGAACACGAACGATTTAGGTGATAATTTGTATTTCAAGATCTTTGTTATCAATTTGTTGTTAAAAAAAAGCTCTTCCGGTTCCTTTAATTTATAAACTTCTAGGATCGCTTGGAGAACAGATTTTAGAGTAGAGAATGTTTCGTTGTTTTTTGTGAGGACTATCATTTCTATTTCTTCTTTCTTGAAAAGGATGTCCAATTCTAAAAACCGTAATCCGAAAATAATGTCTTCAAATTCTTTTGAATAAACTATTTCCATTGAATCAGTAACAGGAACTTTTTCTTTTGACTTAACAACTTTTTCAGTTGAATGAATTGAATCCACTTTTTCCATTTTTAAGGGGTAGCCAAATCCTTTTTTATTTATCTATTAGTAAAAGGGGTATTTATGATTTAAAGGCTATTTTAATTTTAATTTCCTTTTTTTTAAGCGAGGATAGCTCAGTTGGGAGAGCGTTAGACTGAAGATCTAAATGTCGTGAGTTCGATCCTCACTCTTCGCATTTTTGTTATAAAAATTATCAATTTATTAAAATTTAATTATCCATTTATTAAAATTATAATTATAATTATTCTTTTATTACAAATGAAATAAAAGCAATTATAACAAATTGTTTGGTTTCCTTTTTTATTACTTTTTAGAAGCTAAGAAATTTGATAGGTGTTGAAATTTGATAGGTGTTGAAATTTGACAGATTTCAATTCCATCAACCTTATTCTTTAAATAACATATATTAGACAGCGTTTTGAGGTGAGGCCTAATTTTAATAGGGCAATCTTTGAGACAAAAAAGAGTTTGAAAGAAAGATCTTAAACACCTTCTCTGTTATCCTAGAATGTTTAGGTATAAGAGGTTTAGAAAGAGTCAATAATCCATTAATTATTATTAAGTGTTTTATTTAAGTTTAAGTGGAGAAATTAATCACATAGACTCTTCTAAATTAATCACATAGACTCTTCTAAATTAAACACACAGACTTTTATAATCCTGTATTTAATATCGTGTATTGAAACCTGATAAAATAACAATAATAAAAAGGAGTAATAATTAAATTAAATAATAATAAATTAAAAGGTAAGTGGGTAAGTGTCTACTTTTGGGGGGTTGAGATCGACCACAAATACTTTTTAAAAAATTATTTAAATTATAATTTAATCAAAAAGGCAATATTAATCTTATTAATAAATTATATTTCTCGGTTGTATTTTTAAAGAATATAAAATAAGGCCACTTACTTTTTGATTTATTCTACATCATTTAAATCTCTTACGAGTTTTTTATAACCGCTCAATTGTATTCATATGGATATTCTTATCTGTTTAATCAACGAAGTTAATCTATGATTGACTGTTTTATAAACATATTCCAGTGAACTTGATATCCTCTCCATCAATTGGTAGTAACAAAAGATACCAGTTCGACTTTTTCGTAAATAAAAGCCTCACATTAAATTCTTCTAAGATTCATATTTTTTGTATTTCTGCCTATTGCCCCAAAAGTACCAGTCCAGTGTTGGATTTTCATTTGTATAACATAGATTCATCCATCTCAATAAACTCGTCATCAGCTCCAGCTCCTAGTTTTTTTAATAATAAAGATGGTCCATAATCTGTTTAGATATCATCGAGCTTTTTTTCTATAAACAAACATTTTGATTTGAAATATTAGTTTCTAAAATTATGTCTGCTATGCATATAATAAATGTTTTTTACACCATTCAAAAATTGTTTTACTAAAAAATGAAATACTTTTCCTGCATGAAGTTTTTACACATTTATATCTTCCATTGAATCCGTTACGGTTTTTTCTTTCTCCAAATTCATTTTAAAGGAACAATGAACTACAATACATTTTAATTTTTTATTTTATTTAATAACCCGATAGAATGGGCATATAAAAATGCATCTTCTTCTGTTCGTGTTTTCTCGATCAAAAGTCCTTTATTCATATCTTTTTTAGAAGATGCCTTATAAAACATAAAAATTAGATCATGTGAAATTTATTTTTGTTTTATTAAATTATTCGTTGTGTTCGATCTTACCCCCTCAAAAGTAGACATCTACCATAAAAGGAAATAATAATAATTAAATAATAATTAAAGAATAATTAAAAAGAAATAAAAAGAAGTAATAATTGGCGAGTTTCCCCTTTGTAGACAATGGGTTCAAATCCTCAAAATAATTTTTAAATATCAAATACTTAGTTTTTTTTAATTTATATTCCATGAATCACAGAGAATTGGTTAAAAACACATTAACATATAAATCTGCAATAAAGTTTCTAATGAAGCATAATTATATTTCTTCTAAAATAAATTGTTCCTCTTGCATATACCAGGAAATGAAAGTAATAAAAAACGGAGGCACTTTATCCTGGCAATGCTCTAAATGAACTAATAAAACATCATTACTTATTGGAACAATTCTTGAAAATGCTAATAAACCATTAAATGAAATTCTAGATTTAATATACTTTTGGTGCTTAGACATGACCCAATCAAAAACAAAATTTGAGGTCAATACCAAATCTTCTAAAACACTGAACAATTGGTATAAGAAATTAAGTAAACAAGCACTAAATATTATGTGCAAAAATGGAAATAATAAGATTGGGGGACCAGGGCATGTAGTTGAAATAGACGAGTCCAAGTTCTCAAAAAGAAAATTCAATGTTGGCAGAGAAATTAGATCCCCGTGGATTGTTGGGGGGGGTTGATTTACAAACAAACGATATATTTTTTGTGGAAGTACTGTTTAGAAATAAAAAAACATTATCCGAAATAATAATTGATCACGTTGAGTTGGGGACTACCATTGTAACGGACTGTTGGGCCGGTTATATCGATTTAACAAGCTTGGGATTTATACACCAAACCGTAAACCACTCTGAAAATTTTATTGATCCTGAAACAGGATATAATACTCAAGCCATCGAAAATAGATGGAGCATTTACAAGAGAAAATTCAGGGCTCGTTATATTACTAATAGGTGTGATTTTACAAGCTTATTTGCAGAATTTACCTTTAAGTATAAATACGGAAATGATTCGTTTAATATTTTTATGATGAACTTAAATAAATTTTAATATCATTTGATTTTTTTTATTTGATATTTAAAAATTATTTTGAGGATTTGAACCCATTGTCTACAAGGGGGAAAGTCACCTAATAATTAAATTAAATAATTAAATAATAATTAAAGAATAATTAAAGAATAATAATAAAGAAATAAAAGGAAATAATAATTAAATAATAATTAAATTAAATAATTAAGAGGATGGTGAATAAAAAATTTCAAGTTCTTTTTTCAGAAAAGTACGTAGATTTAGAAGAATAAAAAACCTTTCATTTTATACCATCCCAAAAGCAAATAGAGCTATGACCTGGAGGATACTTTTAAATTTCCAATCCTTAAACACCTCCAAATTCCAAGCAAAAATCAACGAAAAAGACAAACTATATCATTCATTGCTCAACACTTCTACGAAGAAAGAGATCCATCAATTGGAGATTGATTTGAAAAGATTGAAAACTGAACAAAAGATTTTCAAAGAAAGAAATATAACTTTTATGTTCAAAAACATTCTAGCGTTGTTCAATGATAAGTGGCCTATGATAGGATACGTACAAGGGATGACAGACATCCTAGCACCGATATTGAAAACTTTCTGTGAAGAGGATCTCGATACCTCCGAATCAAGTTCATATTTCGCGTTCATATATTTGATAGAGAAGTTGTTACCGAATTATTTGGAGAAACAGCCAGGCACTTTCCGATTCCTTGTTAAATTAAAAGAAATCCTAGAATCGAAAGACAATGTCCTGTTTACTCATTTGAGGGACGAGAGTATTGGGGAGTATATGTACGCTTTCAGGTGGATTAACTGTTTGTTTACGAGAGAGTTTAGTTATGAGAATGTTTGTTTGATCTTTGATTCCATTTTTTCGTCAAAAGATTATGAAATTTTTTTAGTGAATTTCGGAGTGAATCTTTTAATTTTTTTCAGGGAAAAGTTGTTGGGGATGGAATTTAACACGATTATCTTGTTCTTACAGGATGTGGATAAGTATGAGTTTAGGGAAGAGGATGTTATAAAGTTGATTATTGACAGTAAATAAATGTTGTTTTTAAATAAATGTTAACAATGTTGTGTTGACAATAAATAAATGTTGTGACAATATAACTAACCATTGAATAAAACACATATATTTAACAACCAATACATTTAATGGTGTATGTTATATTTTTATATGAATGATCTTGTTAATACTTCATATAAAAAATAAAACCACATTTCTGGTTTCGATCCTTTAATATTATAACAACACTTTTAATATTAAATAACTTTTAATAGTATATCATATTAAATAACTTTTAATATTATAACAACAATTAATTAATCTAAGAATAAAATCTAGTAATCGAAGAATCTAAAACATCTAAGAATAATATCTAGTAATAAAAGAATAAAATCCAATAATAAAAAAACAATTCTTTACCCTTCAAATGAATTCCAACACAAGATTCTACATTTCTCTCTTCACGGCTTATTCTTTAGCATTCATCTTCTCTTTCAACTTTCTCATCCCAGGAATAATCAAGACATTAGTTTTAACAACTAAACCAGGCAAGCTTTATAGTATTACTGAGAGTGAATACGGTAACACTTACGGCTTTGTCAGTGGTAGCGCCTTCTTTGGATGTGTATTCTCACAATTATTTCTGTTGAGATTCAAGACTTATTTTACGGTCGCAACGATTTTTTACACCGTCGGTGGAATTTTACAATCTGTGAATCAAAGTTACAGAATGTTTTTAGCCGGTAGAATTGTTGTAGGATTCGGGATTGGGATAGTGACTTCCACCGTAACAAGCTATTTAGCAAGGATCTCGTCTGACGAGAAAAGAGGAACAGTCTGTTCGGCCTATCAATTCTTTATGGTCATAGGATTCTTTTTTTCTGTGCTGTGCAGTTATTTATTTAATAACCATAATGGAGATTACCGTTCATTGCTATCAACCTTCTTTCTGCAGCGATGTTCATCCCACTTTTCTTTATCGAGGACCCCGTCGTGGAATCCAAAAGTAGTAAAAGTAGCATTTTCAAGCTTTTCTTGAGAAAGGATGCAATCCTTTCATTGATGGTTGGAACAGTATTACATTTATCACAACACTTTGCTTGTATCAATTCTACTATGGTCATTGCACCAGAACTGTTCCCAGCACCACCTTCTAGGATGTGGTATCATTTGACTTTCATGGTTTTACAAGTATTTTTCACTTTGCTGAACGGTGTTTTCATAGAAAATTTCGGTAGGAAACAGTTGTTGCTTTTAAGTACTTTAGTCTGTTTGTGCAGTTCTTCATAGCTTTCAAGAAGTACGTTGTTCCATGTCTATTCATTTGGATTAGTGGTTTCTGTTTTGGGTTGGTGCCAATTGTTTGGATCGCTAGTTCAGAAATATTCCCACAGGAATATTGTGTTATTGCTCCTTCATTCTTGGCAGCTCTCAACTGGTTAGGTGGGTTTGTACAGCTGTCACTGTTCTTCCATTTGAAGGGTAAGGTTGGCCAAATGGATTTGTGTTATTTACCATTCGTTGTTTGTCTGGCGGCTGCGTTTGTGTTTTTCGTGGTGTTTTTTAAGGAAACTAAAGGAAGGAAGTGTGACTTTTTATGATTAAATTACTTAAAATTATTGTACTTTCCCATTTATTCTACTTTCCCATTTATTCTACTTTCCCATTTATGGTTTTTTGAGGACGGAGTTTTATAATTTTTTACTCAAAATTATTGTGAGATTCATGGTTTTTCTGAAAACCTCTTGATTGTTCTTTACAAATTAAAACTGCCGTTGAATCTTTTATTTCTTCCCTAATAAAAGGCTATTAAAAGACGTGACTACGCAATTACGTGTGTATTTCTGGAGGGGTTATAGACACTGAATAATTAAAACTTTGGTTCCTTCTCGGTTGTTGTATACAACTCAAGGAGGTCTTGTCATAAGAGACTGGTGAGTGTCCGTAATACAAAAGAAATATTAAGATGAGAATTCTTTTCATAAAACTATGTCTCCATATCACTCTTAAGAAGAAAGATGTTACTGTACAATCCTTTTTATTTGATCACTTACTTTGTTATACACAATCTAACATATTATAAAACATGTTTGAGGGATAATTGCTTGACAAACTATCGAATTTAAATAAATTACACTACGATCTTCTTGTCTCGGAATGACTACTTTACCTGGAAAGTAATACATTTGTTTCAAATTTTTATGGCACTGAACCGTGTTTAAGTACGTTCATTCCGGAAATATCATTTAAACAGACATGTACAGAATAAAATATTTTGTACGGTAGATAATACATCATTCTTGAATTAGAACACTGTTTAATTGTTGTTAAATATTTATAAAGATTGAGAACAACCCATCGGATACTTATATTAAACCACCCTGTTCTCTACTCGTGTTACATATGTTTAAAGAATGTAAAATATCTTTTATTTATATGATCTGATTATTTCAAAGACCTGTAAGTCATTTCCATTTAACTTTCTTCAGAATATCCTCCATCTTAACCACCTTATACTCCAACATAACCACAAACCCCAACCCCCCAACCATCAGAAGAAATATAAAGATGATCGACCACACAAACATGTTCACCTGCCTCCTAACCCCAAACACCTTCATTCCTTTATTAATCTCTCCTCTCAAATCATTCATCCTTTTACCCAAACTTCCCATCCTCGACACCAAAGGTCTTAAGATTAGATTCACTTTCACCTTTGTTCTACTATCTAGACGGTTCAGCTCGTATTTTATATCCTGGATCCTTGTACGTAAAAGACAGAACCCCTTGTATTCCAAATCGAAGTCCGGAATAAATGACACGAAATCCGATTTTCCTTCCTTTTTGGTCACTAGATTGTGTTCTACACTATTCAACAGAACAGTACATTTCAGGCTAAGGTTGTATATGGTTTTAGAGAGATTGAGTAAGTCTTTCTCTAGAGACTGAATATCCTTTAAAATTTTATCTTCTATCGAAAAAATTATCATGAAGTGTTTTACAAATTGTTTTTATATGTCTCAGATTTTTTAACCTGTATACATTTGAATAAATGAATAAATAAAATAAATGAATAAATATAATAAATGAATAAATAAATAAATGAATAAATAAATATAATAAATGAATAAATAAATGAATAAATAAATAAAATAAATGAATAAAATAAATAAAATAATAATATTTAATATTCAAATAACATCCTCTTCTTCAAGAATAAGCCTCTCACTGTTGTTAACAACAAATCTGTCATTTTTATTAAACTTGTTCCTTTGTAAAGGAGGAGATCCTTTATACTCATCTACTTCCAACACCTTATTCTCATTAACACAATCAAATATGTATTGAGGATGTAAATATATTACATCCTCCTTTAAAACAACCACTTCATCTTTAACAACAAAGGTATATCCCTCTTCTATACTACCTCCCCTCCATTGGAGACTATAATCATTTTAAAAATATTGAAATAAATTGATTCTATTTTAAATTTCAAGCCAAAAAAGATTCCGGACTCGTCTCTTTTTTTAATCAATTTTATTATTTCTTTAATCGTTTGTTGATAAAAGGGGGTTATTACCTTTAATATTCTTTTGGATTTAATAAAAGAATTTATTCTTTTATTTTCATCTTTAATTTCGATTTTCCTAAAATCGAATTTCCTTTTAAATAATTTCTTTATTTTAATATTATTATTATTAATTTCTTTATTACTAATTTCTTTATTATTATTAATTTCTTTATTATTATTAATTTCTTTATTAATATTAATTTCTTTTTCTTTATTATTAATTTCTTTTTCTTTATTAATAATTTCTTTATTATTATTAATTTCTTTATTAATATTAATTTCTTTATTATTATTAATTTCTTTATTATTAATTTCTTTTTCTTTATTATTATTAATTTCTTTTTCTTTATTATTATTAATATCCTTTAATTTAAAAGGATATTTAAATCTAATTTTAATATAATTAATTTCCCCCAAAAAATAAAAACATTCTTTCCCTATAAAACAATTCACAATTTTAATAAAATTAAATATTTCATTTTCTATATTCAAGTATCCAAAGACATTTATAATTAAAGGAAGTTCTTTAATAAAATCATTAAATTCAGGATATCTCATTTTTATTATTTCTTTGTAATTTAATTCATTTTCTTTGGTTTTCCGGAGCTTTGCCAGTTGGTTTCTTGTTAATGAGCCGTAAAAGTCGGTGGATAGTAGCCTGGTTATATCTAAAGGGTTGTATTTTAGGGAGTGGGATGGCAGGATGCGAGGGAATATTAACAGTCTTAGGACGTCGCTCTCTTCTAAGGGGAGGGCTTCTATCAGGGAGACTAGTGGAATTGTGTGTGTCTTTTTCTTTTTTCTTTGCATTAATTTATTATTTATTTTATTTAATATTATTATTTATTTTATTTAACATTATTATTATTTATTTTATTATAATATTAAATTATTATTTATTTTATTATAATATTAAATTATTATTTATTTTATTATTATTATTTATTTAACATTATTATTATACTACAATATTAAATTACAATATTATTTATTTTTATAAAATGAACAAAGAAATGAACCAAGAAATCAAAATAAAAGCTTTACAGCGACTAGAAAAGGAGAAAGAATATTACGAGACTGAATTAAAATCCTTACTCGAAGGATTAGAGATCCTAAGAAACAACAAAGACAGCGACAAATACATTTTAAGAAATCAAGAAGCAAGGTATTCAGAGACAGTTGCAGCAATAAAGGAGGTTGAATCCAAGATCCTTGAATTTGAAGGTTCGACGAAACTGAAAGAGGAATTCGATTTCAATTAAGAAATATTTTATTCGCTTCAACAATAATTTTATTGTGAAATGATTCTGTTGAGAGGCCTCTTAATTCTAAATCTGAAGCGAAAGTCATTAAAGTGTTGTAAAATTCCTCTTTTGTTAAGGTGTTTGTTTTACTTATTAAAAGTTTTAGAGATTCCTCTAAAACTAATTCAAAAGAATAAACTTTTATTCTTTTATCACCAATTAACAACGAATTCAAATCTAGTCTTTCTAAAAGCCTTTTATCTTCAAAAAATGTACAATAAAATTCGGGTACTTTAAAGCCTGAAATGATTTTGGAAATCTTTTCGATTTTGGGGATCATTTCCTCAGTTCTTTTTAACCAAAAATAAAATAATTTATAAATGTTTATATTTAAAGGACAGAACGCATAAAGTAGCTTTAAATAATTTATAATTATTTCTGGTTCCTCTTCTTTTATTATTTTTAATTCACATTGATCAATTAAAAATATTAAAGATTTTATAAAAATTAATCCACAAGTATCAAAGAATTCTTGGTCATAAAATTCTACTTCTTTTATTTTCGTTATTTCTTTGTTAATTTCTTTAAACTTTTTTTCTAAAATTAAAGGGTCGTCATTTCTTGAATGAATTGAAATAATGAATCTAGGAATACTAGGTTGAAGCTGGACATGTATGGTATCATTGATGGGTATACTTTATAAGGGGTTGTTGATTGGTGGTTGTATGCTTCTGTGTATACTGCTATGAATTCTAGTGGGTCTTCAAATTTTTGGAAAAGCTTTTCTTGTTCCCTTTGCATAAATTACTTTTTATTTTTATTTATTTTTTATTACTTAATCATCTTCTTATTTATTCACTTATAATCATCTTCTTATTTATTCACTTATAATCATCTTCTTATTTATTCACTTATAATCATCTTCTTGTTTATTCACTTATGATAATTATTCAGTTATAATTGTATACATGAAACGTATTTTGTATTAAAAATTTTAACGACTATGTAATATGAAAGTTGACATAGATTTTAAAAAGATTTCTAAAGAAATAAAATTCTTTTATTCTAATTCTAACAACCTCTTTCTTTATGTTGACAGACAATTATACATAATTAATTTGTCCGGTGTTATTTATCCTACAATTGATTTAAACAACATTGTGCCTTTAGACATGTTATTTCATAAAAATATTTTGTACATAGAAACAGAAAAAACCATTTATTATTTAAAGATAGGTGACAATAAACTGTATTCCTCGAACATATCGTTCGATAAAATCAGGTTTAATTCAATTACTTTGGTCTATAAAGATAATTTCTTCTTGTTAGTAAAAAGCTTGATGAGAAATAAGATGAAAAGATTATTCTACTTCAAAGATGTTGTTTTAGATTTCGTTGTAATAACGAACAAGTTGTATATTCTAACAGAGGAATGTGTTTTCTTAAAAGATTTAACAAGTATGGATTTCAAGAAGATTACGTATTTATGTCATTTGAAGATAAGAAAGTTGTATAAAAATAATATGTATTTGGCGGCAGAGACATCCAATGAAGTTATAATATTGTCGGAGGTGCCAAAAGTGATAAAGAAGCCGGTACCTTGTTACAAGATTATCTTTACAAAAAAGTTTCTTGTTTTCTTATCAGATAGTCTCTTGATAACTTCGTTGGTAGATGAAGATAAGTGTAAAAAGATACATCTTACAACTTTTAACGGGTTTTATGATTCGGTTACGAGGGTTCTGTATTTATATTCTAAGGTGTTGTATTTGGTTAAAGATTTCTGAGAGTAGTATTATACAACTGGAAACAAACATCCTTATCAAATTGATTGGTATGAGATTTTGGGATGTACTTTTTATAAAATAGAGGTACAGACTGGGGTTAACTTTATAGGTACAATGATTTGATTTAGATTTCCTTGGTTGTTGACGAATACGTGAAAGTATGAACAAGTTTATATTAACCAGTATTTTATAAGATACCCAGAATTCGGATAGGGTAATAGAAAAAAAAACAACTAAAAATATTTTAAAATGGTTTAATGTTGAATACAAAACATTAAAACCACCATGTATTTTTTATTTAAAATTTGGTATATTTAAAGCACTATAAGTTTGCTAGCCGTTGAATCAGATTTGATTGGAAAACCGAGGTACGTATAATTAAATAACTTAAAATTTAACAATAAACAACATCTTAAATCAAATATCAAGTGTTTACAATATCGTTTTAAAATATTAATAGGTTTCGCTGTTTTGAGAAATTCATGAAACAACATCAACTCAATCATAAAGTCATTTCCTTACCTAAAGTAAGAAGTATATTACCGAAAAGGTGATGCTTTGTTTCTATATAAGTTCATATAACAAACGGTTATTAATAACATCACATTTACTTTAGTCTTATCGAAATAGCATTTTTCTATTGATAGGTTCATTGTTGGTATTTTAACAAATGAAGAACAATCGTTTTTTAAATATAATCCATATATTTATAAATATCGTAATATACACGGTTATAACACTATATTGTAGCTAGTAATACGTGTTTTTTCCTACTGTTTAGAATGCCTTTTTTTGACAAGCTTGTGTTGTTGATTTAATGCCATGTGTCTGGCTTGAAAATGGTCTCTGATCGATTCAGAACAACCTCGTCTTTATAAAATAATAAATTAATTCATTTTGCTGGTTATTATTAAAAGAGATCTCACAATTTTTAAAAAACACTATCAAAACTATACCTAATTAATAAAATACATGAATCTACTAACAATTTACAATATAATTAAAAATAACGAAGCAACTTTAAAATGGCTTCTTAAAATTAGCCTGGGTTGTCAAAATTTAAATAAATTGGCAAAAAGGCAAGACATTTAAACGTTTTGTGGGGTATCGTGGAAGAAAAGTAATTAGCGTTCCAAGAGGAATATTAACAAAATCTTTATTCAAATTGTTAAAACTCACGCTAAGTGCCGGATTATTGTACGGGTAGAAATTTGAAACTTCAGTTGAAAACGAGTCTCCTAAAATAGGAATAAGTTTACCGATTTGTATAAAATGATATAAAAAACTTGTAGATGATGTACCTTGACAACATGTCCTGAGAATTCGATGTTTGGATGTAAAAATTCAATAATGTAAAGCGATGAATCAAATTTATGAATTTTAGATCAAATAGGAGTAATCGAACGGAAAATATAGAAAGCCTTTGGATGGTTTGATACTTTATCAAAAATGTGTACATCAAATTGGTACGGAATAGCAAAACCATTTCCTCAATAATATAACAATTTGTTTGGGTAACTCTTGAATATGAAACGATAAGCTCAAACTATTCATCCCGGCGTCCTTTATTATTATTATCAATCGGCCCTTTTGTGCATGAGGTCGAAAACCACAATTTGTTTGTTAAATATCCGCTTACAGGTGTTTATACAAAAAACATAGAAGCGTGTTAAAGGCCTGCAATACAAACTCAAACATATGAACGGGATAGCAAAGATACATATCTAAACGTTTATCGATAAATGTATGTATCATATGGTCATTTTTCCGTTCTGACGATGCATTTTTGAATCAGACAGAAATAATATCGGAATTTTATGTATGTTAGTAAATAAGTTCATGAAGTTTAGTAATATAAGTATGTATATTACTATACATTGGTCTTTTATAAAATGAGGGGTCTTTGTAAATAATGGCCGAATTTCACACATAAACATTTAATTAAAGAAAACAACGCCGACCCGTATTTATCTGTTGAATTCAGGTATCAACACACAATTTTGGGTATATTTCACTATTATCTTCCAGATGTCGAAATTTTGGTCTCGAGTTTTAAATTAGAATTTGTTTATTTATTAAAATATCCCAATTATCTCAAATACTGTATCTTTACAGGGTTTTAACTTTAATTTCATCGTCTTTTAACATCAATTTCGGCATGATTAAAAAAATTGATGTTTATTTAAAGGTTTTTAAATTCAATTTCGGAATATTAAATAAATAAATAATTTAACTTCAATTTCGGCCCAAATTTTAAAGGTTTTTAAACCCAACGCAAACTATGCAAAATGATAATATTAAAAATTCGGTCGATAATACGTTTTTTTGCCCAAAACAATATTTAAACTAAAAATAAAAAAATTACCCTTCTTTTGGAAAAAAAATCTTTAACGTGTAAAAAAAAAGAATTAAATTTATTATAAGAAATTAAATAAGCATTTTTAATACTTCTAAAAATAAGTTATTACCGAAGTTTCTTCTTAAAACATATCTAATAAGGTATATTTCGATATGTTTTCGAGTTCTGTGGGTGTAATTGACCTGTTGTTTCACGCCTGCCCAATTTCCTTCTATGGTATTCGTATGTACGCCTGTAAATGGATCTACGAAGGAAATAGAGTGGTTTACTGTCATATGGCCCCAAAAAATATTTGAAAGACGATTGTATGCCTTCCAACAATCGCTATAAATAATAGATTCTTTGTGTACATACTTCTTCAAAATCTCTTCAAGAGTCTTTCTTTTTCTGTTGTCAACCTTAACAAGGATGATTTTTCTTTCTAATGTTCTTTCAACCATGCCGAAGACCCAAACACCCTCGACCCTGTGGCCCGGTGGTATTTTACTTTCCCGAACTTGGACTCGTCAATCTCGACGATAATATTAGGCCCGCCTATTTGTTTAGGCATCTCGTTATAAGATTTTATTAGATTTTTTCCAATTTTTGAAATAACTTTAGAAACAATTTGATTGTCAATCTCCAAAACTTCTGATATGGCTGTTGCAGTGATTTTTGAACACCACATTCGTATTACAGCAATTATATTCTCGATTGAAAGGTTTCCATTTTTAAATGGGGTGCCTTTTAAAACATTACACCATTTTCTACACTTTTTCCAGGTGCATTGGATTGTGTTTTCAGTTTCGCTCACCTTACGGGCATTTGAGTTGCAGTGTTTGCATTTTTTAGATGCATTTTCGATATATTTTAAAATAAAGTTTCTTCCATCTTTTTTCCACAAAGTCATTTTAGGGGTAATTTTTTTATTTTTAGTTTAAATACTGTTTTGGACAAAAAAATGTAATCTCCTCCAAAAATTCTAATGTTTTTGACGATGCAAACGAAAACAGACCAATAAATTATAAACAGGTCGACCAAGATGAAAGAGATACAATCATCTTGGGGTATCAAAATGGACTTACAACTTCAAAGATAGCCGAATACGAGTCATCGCCGAGGAACACGGTATATTCTATAATTCAGCACTTTAAAATAACGGGCGAAATACAAGGTAAATCTAGAGGTGGAAAAACATTTGAAAAGATAACACCCGAAATTAAAAACAGACTATGCAACATGGTCGATGAGGATTGCACCTTAACGTTGAAAAGAATACAAGCAACAATTCTTGAAGAGTATTTCAACAACCACCTGTATAATGTATTAAAAAAATGCACTATATAATTAAGTTGATAAAACCGATACCCGAACGAAGAAACGATACTGCGGTAGTACAGGAAAGAAAAACATACGCCGAGGATTTTATGCAGAGTTAAGAAAACTTTTCCTGATTCGAATATTTTTTTTAGACGAGGTTGGATTTAACGTCTCCTTGAAAATTAAAAAAGGAAGATCAAAAATTGGCGTTACTTCAACATCGATTGTTAGAAATATACATTCCAAGGATATAAGTGTATAAGCGCAATGATTAAAAATCATATTGTGTTTTATGGAATCAACGATAAGCCATATAATACACAAACGTTTATGGGATACATTTCAAATTTGTTTGATTATATAATTTCTCTGAACATTGGCCAGTGCATGATAATTATGAACAATGTAAGTTTTCATAAGACTAAAGCAGTGAGACAAAAGATTTATCTTTATGGATATTTAATTCGATATTTACCATCATATTCCCCTTTCTTTAATCCGATTAAAAATATCTTTTCTAAATGGAAAACCCACGTGAAGATGTCGAATTGTCTTGATGAGAACCAATTAATGGTAAGCATGAACGAGGGTGTTCTTTCTGTGACTACCAGCGATTTTGAAGGATAGTATAGAAATATGAAAAAATATGTGCGGCTATCCCTTGAAGGTTATTTAATTCTCGATTGAAGAACGCGTCGGTTCTAAAATAAGATTAAAGTCTAATAACCTAAAAAAGGTTATTTATGAATTTTAAATAAGATTTTAACTTATGTAATTTAGAATTTTGTTTTAGTTTTTAATCCTTTTCCTTTTAGAAAGTAATCTGTTGACTGAAAAGATGCTTCTATATGTTTATTCGTTGATTTTTCAAATATAAAAAGTTGTACCGAAATTGAAGTTAAACCCCTTAAATAAACATCAATTTTTTTATCATGCCGAAATTTAAATAAAATACGATGAAACTGAAGTTAAAACTTTGTATACTTTTCAAGCAGCCCACAGAAAAATAGAATAAGTGAACTTTTATAATATCAAATTTTTAGATTTAATTCGATTGTTTAAAGTACCAAACGGATTCAACCAACCGATTGTTAGCATTGACTATATAATTAATAAAATTAGGGTTATGATTAACAATTAACTGTTGATAGCATTCATTTAACACATACAATTTTATCTTTAAATACATGTTTCTATATTAAAAATACATTTTGTGGTTTTTTCTACAGCACTTCTGCTTCAAAAGGTTGTTTCTACAGAAAATTACAATTCTTTTAACAAATGCCAATAACGTTCTATACCTTCCTTATTTATAGTTGATAAAATAATTTCTCTTCCAGAACAAACATCTATCATTTGAATATACATTACTCTTAAATTCTATCATCTGTTTTAAATATTATAACAAAATCCCTACGATTTCTTCTACTTGGAGCACACTGTTTTATTATTATGATTTCTACCTATTTTAGCTTGTAGTTAATTAACACACAAAAATGTATTTAATATAAACAAGACGTTAAATCTCGAATTTCACACACACTATCACAAGATCTAGGATATTCATTACGATATTTTTTCGTTTATATGTCTTTCAACTCTTTTTATTTAGCAAAATAAAACCTAAAAATTAAAGCACGGGCATATTTATTCAAAAATTCCAAATCAACTGTCAATATATTGCAAGATAACTATTATTCTTAGTTCCTAATAACTGAGGTGTAATAATTAGTGTAAAAAACATACATTTCAAACTCTTGGCAGGAAAATCTGGCATCGAAATCCCAGAAAAGAAGGAAGTACATAGGTATATACCCGCAGTTATTTTACTTTTATATCCCATTTTTCAATTCTTTTTTATAGTATCAACTGTTATAAATAAGTTTTTCGATGTATTATAAATTCTTTTATTTAATAATATTTGTGTCAAGTTTTCGATAATTTTTCACCTTTCTCATTTTTTACCTTGAATTGAAAAACATTTACATAGGAATTCTAGATCATACGTCAAAACAAATAGCACCACAACCTACAAATTAAACAAACTTAACACATGAACACTATCTATAAAATTAAGATTCTTGATATATATATTTATGTTGTTTGTCGTATTGAGGTTTTACAATTTTATACTATTCTTATTTATAATAAAAGATTTTCTTAAAGATAAAAGTTCAGAAATAGGAGAAAAGAATATATAGAATGAGCAATTAAATTAATCTTTTCTTTCACGGGGTTTAAGCGCTAAAACTGCCGAGAACCAAAAGTTTTAATTCCGATACATTTCACATTAACAACTTGAAAAAGTTCTTATACAAAGTAATTTTTGGTATAAAATAGAAGAAGATTACACTTATAAGACATTTTGGATCATATCGGTTTTTTTCCCCACAGGGGGAAAAAAACCGATATGTTATTTTTCTCAATTTTTAAAAAAATAAAAACTTTAAACCCATGAATTTAAACGAATATGAAGAAATTATCTTACCAATCATATCAGGAACCAACAAAAATGCAGTCGAAGCTTTTATGCGGAATGGACTAATTAAATCAATTATGTACTGCGAAACTTGTTTTCTTGAGTGTAAGCTAGTCAAATACAAAAGAAACATAGATGGTGTAGCCTGGCGGTGTAACAACAAAACCTGCCATCTTTATAAAAGCTATGTCAATGCCAGGAAGAATTCTTTTTTTTCAGATTTGAAAATCAAATTACAACATTGCTGGGCGATTATTTGGAAATGGAACAATGATAATACGCAACGTCAAGTTTTATTGGAGTGTAGTATCGGTCATGACATTGTCCATAAAATGATCAGAAAATTGCAATATAACTGCAGGCGGTATTTCGTCATGAATCCAATTATATTTGGCGGTGATGGAATAATTTGTCAAATAGACGAAAGCCTTTTAAGGCATAAACCCAAACATCATAGGGGTCGAGCTGCATAATATGAAATTTGGATCTTTGGAATAGCTGATACAAGCTACTCACCAGCAAGGGTATATTTGCAAAGAGTTGAAAACCGCTCAGCGGCCGTCCTACTACCTATTATTAATCGTGTTTGTCGGAAGGGGTCTATAATTGTATCGGATAAGTGGAAGGCGTATCAAAATGTAAATTTAACTTTTGAACACAGAACTGTTAATCACAGTCTTTATTTTGTTGATCCGATAACGTTAGTACATACTCAAAATATTGAGTCATACTGTGCCAAAATTAAAAGAAGGGTCAAGATAATGAAAGGAGTTTCTGGAGAGTTGGTAGATTTATATTTAAATGAATGGATGTGGAAAGATTGCATCTTTAACAACAACCTTAATAATATATTTGAGTTGATTAAAAATTATAATTAAAACTTTCAAGCATTTTTTAATTTCTAGGAATGTTTTTCTCTGGGGGGAAAAAAACCGAGTTGATTTATTCAGGGGAAAAAAACCGATATGATCCGACATTTTTTTATATATAACTTTTAAACAATAAACTTCTTTAATTTACAATTAGATTTATTATATCAACCACCTAACTAGTAGTACAACCCCTGTCAACTGGAAGACTTTCTAGTATAATGGGCTCGTCAGGATTTGTGCTATCACAAGTTTCTAAAACATATGTGTTAATACACAGACGGTATGGAGGAATTACACCTTCATAGTTCTTAATAACTAAAGCTTCTAAAATATTCTTAAAGGTATACGGCGTGGCCCCTTTTGTAAAATATATGTTTTCACCTTTTATAGTCTTCGGCCCATACGGTAATGCATTTTTCAATACCTTTGTTAAATTTATGATTAACTTTTTCTTATCAAGAAGTAAAAGCATATTAATAGTATTCAGATTTTTCATTTCCTTTTCTGTAAAAACATCTGGGCCTTCAATATGAATATGATCCCGTGGTATTATTCGCTTGTGCATCAAACACCTGGAGATTCGATCAAATATTTCGGAGGGGAGCTGATCTTTATACAATAAATAGATCTTTACAGGGTCTAAAATTTCATGTTTTGCGTCATCATACTCTTGAAGTAGAAATTTAAGAAGATTAATTATTATCTCATTTAAATCATCGGGAATCTCCTTAAGATAATCAATATTTTGATAAGCATCCGTTCTGAGTATAGATGCTTTTAATTCTATTTCTGCAAACCACTCACGGGGCTCTGTCTGTAAGAATAATTCTTTGTTTTCCGACTTTTCTACTAACTTATAAACCTTTGTCAATAAATCGGAAGCTCTCAACGAACTTAAAAGAATAAAAAGACTTGATTGCAAAGAAAATGAATTGTAATTTAGCATGAGGGGTTTAATTTTTTTTCTTTTTATTTAATTTTAAGATGATTTTACAATATAGTAGTATACTTAAAGACTGTATATACTAATAATCATGATTGTTGATTTAAATTAATAGTAAAACATTTGAATTAAACATAGAATACATCCCTCCGGACTACATTTTTATTAATTTTATAGACTATAAAAAAAATCTACTATTGAAAAAGATTTAATTAGTTGGATTAAGCATGTAATTATAGTATCGGCGGGAAAAAAAACTAAAAATTTATTTTTTGGCGGAAAGTATAATTTTAAATAAAAAAAAGCAAAATAAAAGATACCTTTTTAATTAATCTTACATAAATCCAAAAAATGTCATTATTACCACGTTCATTATTATCATAATCTTATAGTTCCCTCAAAAAAAGTTTTCTCTTGTATTTTATTTCTCCTTTAATGTTACGATTGTTTTTAACCAATTATCGATAAGTAACACCTTCCTTGTATAAATTATACAATCTGGTGTGAAGTATTTTCTATTATTGGCCAAAATGTCTTGATTATTATATTTTAAAGCAATCACTATCCTTTCTGTAGATTCCTACTTGAATGATAGATAACAATGATTACTTAATATATATTTACGCCACCTCTTTTTCCAGCATTGGTATTTTTCGATTAAACATAATTTCGTTGATTTGAACAATTCCTTCCTAGCCTCCTTATTTTATAGAATAATTGTTCAATATACTTCGAGCCTAGCAAGTAATAGATAAGTTCCTTTTATTAAGACCAGACACAGCAAATTGGTATAAGTATTAATTTACACAAAACTAAAGTTATTTGAACGCCGGCAATTTACCTTTCAAATTTATTTAGAAAAAGTTTAATTCCACCAAACAGATACACCCTCTTACCTAGTGTGTCTACGACAACGTATGAATAACAATTTACATTTCTTCAATTCTGTACAACGGAAGTATAAGTGAGTGTTTAAACATCGCGTCTTTTTACAATATTTACAGACTCGATCTTATAAAAGAAGACTTTTTGAAATACAATACTGTGACCAATAAATTAGTTTGGTAATGTCACGAAAGCTTTAAGGTTATTAATAACATGTTTTGTATAAATTCTGCTGTCAAGGTCGATGAAATCTTGTTTGTATTTGTTTTTAGATAAATATCATTTTTGAATCATATTTTTATTACCTATGAATTTAGCAAATAATACACAGAATCAGTAGCATTATCAGGGCAATGGAATCATGTTTTCAATCGAATTTAAAAATAAGCAATCAAATTTGAACACCAAAACAATTTATAAATGCACAAATTCGACACTTATATTCTTCTTTGATTACGCCATTCTCTATCTATGCAACAAACAAACTTCGTATATATCATTTTCAAGGTGTGGATTGAATATTACATGCAAAATTTCTTTAACCATAGCCAAAATCATTCAATGATATTTATAATAATGCAAAGATCATAGAAGTCCTCAAAATGAAATTATGATTTATTTGAATGTGTTTGTATTTCATAATGTTTATATCGGTTTATGGACGCCAGAAACCTGAATTTACTTGGGTATTCGGCTCAGCACTCTATAAGAAATGTCGTATAAATTTTTTGATTCTCATATATATACATTTAAGAACAACACGTCTATGTTAACAACACATAACTTTCATAGTACATATACCATTGATTGCTAAAAACACAGCCCTGATAATTATTATGAATATAGATGTGCGTTTCATGTAATTCAACTGTGCAATATGTACCACTAGTATTTTTAATCGTTCTCAAAGCTATAAAAAAGACCTGAAATGTGTATTGTCTGATTTTTACAAATAGGCAGAAGTTCTTATATTCTTTTTGTACAATTTTCTGCATAGCGCCTAGAAAAAGTACAATTCTTATTTACCTTCAAGGTTTCCTACACAAAAAAAAAACATTTACGCGAAGGGAATTTGTTTATTCGATAGGTTTGGTTTTTGTTCCGCCAGTTTTATAGCGTAAATAGGATATTTAAACTGTGTTACTACCATACAATTTGAACAAATTGATTGATAGGTACCTACAAAATTCAACGTTTTAACATTTTTAAAACCTCCACGTTACTAATTATATTCCCAACATGTTTTCATCTGTTAATTATGAATATATATAATATATTCATATTATTTACTTATTTTCCGAGGTCTTAATGTAAGTTTAACACGCTCTGTGTTTTAAAAAAAAAATTATTGATTCATAAAAATGTTATAGTTTTTCGATTCCTTCTTTATTTTATAAAAACCGCAGAAATATACTTTTTCTTAAATTAAAATTCCGAAAAATATAGCAATATAATGCATCTTTGTTTTATAATTCTATATATCAGCCATTTTTTTTGGGGAGGTTATCAAGCTAGTTGTATACACATGTTTTGTTACCGGTTACAGGACCCATAAATTCTTGGAATGGTTGACGGTTAAATAAAAATAATCAACATTTAAGATGTTACTATAACCTGGCCATTAATTAATATAAACAATAGTTTCTTCATTATCATTATCCTTTATTCTTTTTTCTATGTCTTCTTTTTGTTAAAAAATTGTCTCTATAAAGAAATATTTTTTTCATGACAAATACCATCGACAACTTTTATTACTACTCGTCCATGTTATTTTTGAATAAAATCATCCATCAGTTAAAAAATATGATACATTTCCTTCAATTCATTTATTTGTTTCCCGCTTTAATATTTTATAACAATACATTTTTAATTTCTTGTACCATGAGTTTACTGTTTGACCATTGTTTGCTTCTAGCTGTCCTTTTGTTTTAACTTGCAGTAAATCAATACATACTTCATTGGTAATCTCAGGTTAAAAAATATATCGATACGAAATAACGAATGCCCATTACTATATTTTTCCATCTAAATGGGCTTAAATTCTTCTGTTTCATCAGCTAATTAAATATAAACATTTTAGATATATGACATTTGTATTTAATTTTTTTTCTATGACAAGAAAAGACGTATTTAATATTTATTTTTACAAGCTGTCGCGTATAAACAATAATTTTGACAAAACCTACACTTTAACACCTAAAATCAGTACACCAACTCTAAAAACAAGGACAAAACAGTTGAAACTTTCAAAAACTAGAAAGTTAGACTGTGATTGAGAATATACCTACTAAAAAATAAAGTTTTGATTTTGTTGTACGATCTTTATGTGTTGTGTACAGTGTTGCATAGAACATAGGTGGTTCGCTTAAAGTTATAGATTGGAACTGATCATGTTTTGGCACATCGTTTTTGACGAATATTTATAACTGATTGTTGGTCGGTGTGCTTAAAATCGAAGAGTTGTATTACATAATGTAAAATAAGTCGACCAGAAAATTTATTAATCTATATCGCCGTAAGGGTCCATATAAGAGAGCATAGGTCGAAGGTTTGCAAAGGAAAACCAAAACCATCGTTTATCAGTAGTAGTCAGGATCGGAAGTATAGAATGTGTAATTTATATTTAAAATTCAACTTAAAAAGCACAAAACTTTAATATATGCAATATTGGGTAACATTTTTATACGAATCATATCTCTCAAGACCATATTACAAAGATTTTTAGTAAAAATATCCCGAATTTATTGATTAACATTTATAAAACAATTAAAAACTTTACTATGTATGTAGTATTGTTAGAAATAACATTTAATTCCTATATATAAAAAAGAAAAAAGGATACATTCTAAAAAGCATATAAGAATCATCTGAATTGGTAATAAAAACACAATAAGTAGGGTCAGTAATAAAATGAATGTGAATAATAACAGTTTAAGAATGAAAAGAATAGGCAGGGAATGATTAATTGATCCATGTATAACCTTGAGGCGGCATTCTCTGTGACAAAAAAAGCCTGATTAACTAACTTTTAGATTTAACATACTTTAGAAACACCGATACTTTACAAAATATAATTTTATTAATGGTTAATTCTAAAAACAATAAAACTTTTGTATGAAAAATTTTTTCGATAGGAAGAATAAAAAACAATGATGATTGCTTGAAACTGATAAAAGTAAATGTACAAAAATTTAATGATTTATCGGAAGACGCAATAACATTAGGCTGGTAATTTTAAGGAGAATCGATGTAACTACAAAGCATAATTGTTTTTACCAATAAATAAGAAGTATGGCGATATTTAATGAAATAGTTATTAAAATGTTAATCCTTAACAATGGTTGTAACAGATACTGGAATTAGGTATGTGAGCTTGGAATCATACGATTATAAGAGTTTCACAGAAAACCATACCTACAACTTTACCGGTCCCATAATTAAAATTTAAACATTTGAAAAATCCACAGTGTTTTATAAAACGTAAAACCATTCACAAGTTTTTCGTGTGTAAACCAAATGTAATCCTAGTTCTCCTAGAATTTTTATTGTAAAGAAAATTTACAAAAAAAGGTTTTACCGCCAAATTTTAGGTTCACTAATGAATAAATAAGAACTTTATTTGTAAATAATAGACTATAACATCAAAAACGTTGAAATTCGACTAACTGCAAAAGGTGTACAAACAGAAAGCCCTTCTGAAGATTTCATATGTAAATTTAGTAGGATTTTCTAATACGCGATGTTGTTATATCTGTAAAAATAAAAATTCTCAAAGTTATTTTTCAAAAAAGGCAAGCAAAACTTTAATAATTACAAGTTTACTTATAACAACATCTAATTCTTAATTTTAAAGAATGATGCAAACTATAAATTTTTGCCTGTGAGGGAAATCATCATTCTTCTTAATTTTCACGATGCGATTCTTCGCAGAACCTCCTTCGTCTTCATTATCCATCACATATTCACCATATTGCCTCTTTATTTTTCGATACTCATTTCAAAAATCCTTCATGACAAGAACTTCTAGTATATTCTTAAACTATTTTTAGTTTATGATGTAAACTCTATTCTTTCTCTATCACTAAAGACACTAAAAGCAATTTTATACGGCAATAACAAAAGCAAAGAAAAAATTAAATCCTTCATAAGAAGCAATAGAATTTGATTTACAATATTTAGATATTCAAACTTTTCTTCTGAAATTACATCTTTATTTTCAAGATGTACATAAATAAAGGGTACAATGGATGCCTGCTTTAACTCCAACGCAATTTTATTATAAACAGACTTTGGAAGTTGATCCTTATATAATAAAAATAGCTGGCAGGGACTTATAATGTTTTTTTGAAGATATTGTATAAAATAATTTGTCTGTTTTTTAAAAAATCTTCGGGAGTTTATATCAAATCTTCAGGTGTTATTTTAGAATAATCTACATTCGTATATTTCCCTGTTCTTAGTTAATGTACACAATCGTCTCGATCTTCACGGCACGTTTTGGGGTTGCCTGAACAAACAAATCTTTGGATTCACAATTTAAGACAAGCATGTCTACCTTTTTTAATATTATATCACTTCCACGTAAAAAACCCAATAGTATTAAGAAATTTTGAAAAAATACGATTTCTCATACGAAGTGTTTTTTTATTTATAAATTTTAGGAATGCAATTAAGATTCTTAAAGTTAAAATATCTCTAATACCAATAATCTCTGATTAGAACAATAAGCATCTAATAATTAAATAAAGCAATTAATATCAATAAGCTCAAATAATTTTTATAAAATTAGTGTTCTATTAAAAACTGCTCCTATTACATGATTATCAAATTTAGAACACAAGCTCGTCATTTTTCTATGAAACATTATACGATGTACTGGATAAAGATTATTACTCCTTACAAAATCTTGATATTGTGTGAATTATTTGGCAATGGGTAATGAATTTGTCCAAAACAAATATATAAATATAAAATATCGCAGTTTTTGAAGTTTCTAAAGAATATGGGGACTTTTCTTTATAATGAAAAAGCGTTATTCATTCCT
>CAUVYM010000145.1:5000-7500 GCA_963556165.1 Tipula helvola
GCTATTAATCTGTCTTACTCATTTATGTTCGGACCTGGTAAGTTTCCCCGTGTTGAGTCAAATTAAGCCGCAGGCTCCACTCCTGGTGGTGCCCTTCCGTCAATTCCTTTAAGTTTCAACTTTGCAACCATACTTCCCCCGGAGCCCAAAAGCTTTGGTTTCCCGGAAAGCGACTGAAAGAGCCATATATGTAGCTCCATCCAATTGCTAGCTGGCATCGTTTATGGTTAGAACTAGGGCGGTATCTGATCGCCTTCGAACCTCTAACTTTCGTTCTTGATTAATGAAAACATCTTTGGCAAATGCTTTCGCTTATGTTAGTCTTACGACGGTCCACGAATTTCACCTCTCGCGCCGTAATACTAATGCCCCCAACTGCTTCTATTAATCATTACGTCTTGATCTAAAAACCAATTGAAAATAGAACAGACGTCTTATTCCATTATTCCATGCAGAGAATATTTAGGCACAAATGGCCTGCTTTAAGCACTCTAATTTGTTCAAAGTAATTGTACTGTTCTAGACCAGCACTCGGTAAAGAGCACTAATTTAGATTTATTACGCGGATAAACTTACGTTTAAGCCACTACAGTAATACGTCATAGCATCAAGATGATGTACGAACCCAGTTACGGTGTACCACCTGTGCTTGACACAAGTTCAACTACGAACGTTTTAACCGCAACAACTTTAATATACGCTATTGGAGCTGGAATTACCGCGGCTGCTGGCACCAGACTTGCCCTCCAATTGTTCCTTGTTAAAGGATTTAAAGTGTACTCATTCCAATTACAGGGCCTCGGATTGAGTCCTGTATTGTTATTTTTCGTCACTACCTCCCCGTGCTGGGATTGGGTAATTTACGCGCCTGCTGCCTTCCTTAGATGTGGTAGCCGTTTCTCAGGCTCCCTCTCCGGAATCGAACCCTGATTCCCCGTTACCCGTTGCAACCATGGTAGTCCTAGATACTACCATCAATAGTTGATAGGGCAGACATTTGAAAGATCTATCGCCGGTACTGGACCATGCGATCTACATGTTATTCAGATTCATCTTATTAACGACACAGTATATAAATATACCTTAATGTATCGATTGATTTTAATCTAATAAAAGCACACGTTCCTTGCGGTCCGTGATTATGTGCATGTATTAGCTCTAGAATTACCACAGTTATCCATGTAACTATGTATACGATCTAATAAATCATAACTGATATACTGAGCCTTTTGCGGTTTCACTGTTCGAGAGTGTGTACTTAGACATGCATGGCTTAATCTTTGAGACAAGCATATAACTACTGGCAGGATCAACCAGAATGTAAATTATGATTTTGCTCATAAAATTGTAATCATTTTATGAACTAATTTATAACTTTTCGTATTAAATTTAATTTCAAACCAATACAATTCATATGATAAACTTAGGTTTATTCGTTTAATTTTTTTCATTAAAGGTGCAAATATTTATTTGTTCCTATTTCCAATTATATGTGAATAGGAATTTTGTTCTTACTGATACAAAATTCTCACATTAACCAAATAAAATATCAAGATTCGAAATTCATTAAAAAATAAATTTTTAAATTTATTTTTTTTTTCTCATCTCAATATACTTACAGACCAAACGAATAACAAAATCAAAAAACAAAATTTTTTTTTTTTTTAATACAAATTTTTGTTCTCGCTTTGTTTTAATGTGTTAATAAATCTAATACAAAATTATTTTTATCATAAAAAATAAATTTTTTTTTTTTTTTATAATCCAAATTTTTGTTCTCGCTTTGTGATTTTCATACATACATTTTCATACATTTATTTTTATCATAAAAAATAAAAAAAATTTTTTTTTTATAATCCAAATTTTTGTTCTCGCTTTGTGATTTTCATGTTAAAGTAAAGAGCACAACATAAAAAATGAAACCATCGGATTTTTTTTTTTTTTGAAAAATTCAAAATTCATTATTTATTTATCGATTTGCTTATAATTTACCACATGAATTTATTAAATGTGTTAATAAATCTAATACAAAATTATTTTTATCATAAAAAATAATTTTTTTTTTTTTTTTATAATCCAAATTTTTGTTCTCGCTTTGTTATTTTCATGTTAAAGTAAAGAGCACAACATAAAAAATGAAACCATCGAATTTTTTTTTTTTTTCAAAAATTCAAAATTCATTATTTATTATCGATTTGCTTATAATTAACCACATGAATTTATTAAATGTGTTAATAAATCTAATACATAATTATTTTTATCATAAAAAATAAAAAATTTTTTTTTTTTATAATCCAAATTTTTGTTCTCGCTTTGTGATTTTCATGTTAAAGTAAAGAGCACAACATAAAAAATGAAACCATCGGATTTTTTTTTTTTTTGAAAAATTCAAAATTCATTATTTATAGATAAATATATTATAAAATAGATAAAATTAAATGTGTTAATAAATCTAATACAAAATTATTTTTATCATAAAAAATAAAAAACATTTTTTTTT
>CAUVYM010000145.1:22500-24607 GCA_963556165.1 Tipula helvola
AGTTCGGTCAACTTTGGTAAAACAACCACAACACAAGAAGCATCACGGTGATCACCTCCGAGGACCTCACTAACATATTCAATCGGTAGTAGCGACGGGCGGTGTGTACAAAGGGCAGGGACGTAATCAATGCGAGCTTATGACCCGCACTTACTGGGAATTCCAGGTTTATGTGAACAGTTTCAGTCCACAATCCCAACCACGAAGGTGGTTCAGCGGTTTACCCGGTCTTTTTAGACTAGGAGGACACGTTGATACCTTCATTGTAGCGCGCGTGCAGCCCAGGACATCTAAGGGCATCACAGACCTGTTATTGCTCAATCTCATATTGCTAGACGCAATTTGTCTATTTAAGAAGCAAGTGTCTTATTAGGACAAACCACCAGGTATGACTCCACTTACAAACAACTCTTACGTATTAAAACCACACCTCGTTAGAAGCATAGTATAACAGAGGCAAAAATGTCTGCAAAGTTTCTACACCATAACCCTGCCGGCATCTAGTTAAGAAATTTGAGTCTCGTTCGTTATCGGAATTAACCAGACAAATCACTCCACGAACTAAGAACGGCCATGCACCACCACCCATAGATTCGAGAAAGAGCTATTAATCTGTCTTACTCATTTATGTTCGGACCTGGTAAGTTTCCCCGTGTTGAGTCAAATTAAGCCGCAGGCTCCACTCCTGGTGGTGCCCTTCCGTCAATTCCTTTAAGTTTCAACTTTGCAACCATACTTCCCCCGGAGCCCAAAAGCTTTGGTTTCCCGGAAAGCGACTGAAAGAGCCATATATGTAGCTCCATCCAATTGCTAGCTGGCATCGTTTATGGTTAGAACTAGGGCGGTATCTGATCGCCTTCGAACCTCTAACTTTCGTTCTTGATTAATGAAAACATCTTTGGCAAATGCTTTCGCTTATGTTAGTCTTACGACGGTCCACGAATTTCACCTCTCGCGCCGTAATACTAATGCCCCCAACTGCTTCTATTAATCATTACGTCTTGATCTAAAAACCAATTGAAAATAGAACAGACGTCTTATTCCATTATTCCATGCAGAGAATATTTAGGCACAAATGGCCTGCTTTAAGCACTCTAATTTGTTCAAAGTAATTGTACTGTTCTAGACCAGCACTCGGTAAAGAGCACTAATTTAGATTTATTACGCGGATAAACTTACGTTTAAGCCACTACAGTAATACGTCATAGCATCAAGATGATGTACGAACCCAGTTACGGTGTACCACCTGTGCTTGACACAAGTTCAACTACGAACGTTTTAACCGCAACAACTTTAATATACGCTATTGGAGCTGGAATTACCGCGGCTGCTGGCACCAGACTTGCCCTCCAATTGTTCCTTGTTAAAGGATTTAAAGTGTACTCATTCCAATTACAGGGCCTCGGATTGAGTCCTGTATTGTTATTTTTCGTCACTACCTCCCCGTGCTGGGATTGGGTAATTTACGCGCCTGCTGCCTTCCTTAGATGTGGTAGCCGTTTCTCAGGCTCCCTCTCCGGAATCGAACCCTGATTCCCCGTTACCCGTTGCAACCATGGTAGTCCTAGATACTACCATCAATAGTTGATAGGGCAGACATTTGAAAGATCTATCGCCGGTACTGGACCATGCGATCTACATGTTATTCAGATTCATCTTATTAACGACACAGTATATAAATATACCTTAATGTATCGATTGATTTTAATCTAATAAAAGCACACGTTCCTTGCGGTCCGTGATTATGTGCATGTATTAGCTCTAGAATTACCACAGTTATCCATGTAACTATGTATACGATCTAATAAATCATAACTGATATACTGAGCCTTTTGCGGTTTCACTGTTCGAGAGTGTGTACTTAGACATGCATGGCTTAATCTTTGAGACAAGCATATAACTACTGGCAGGATCAACCAGAATGTAAATTATGATTTTGCTCATAAAATTGTAATCATTTTATGAACTAATTTATAACTTTTCGTATTAAATTTAATTTCAAACCAATACAATTCATATGATAAACTTAGGTTTATTCGTTTAATTTTTTTCATTAAAGGTGCAAATATTTATTTGTTCCTATTTCCAAATTATATGTGAATAGGAA
>CAUVYM010000146.1:0-58051 GCA_963556165.1 Tipula helvola
ACTCCACGTTGCAACTCAAAAGCTTGTTCGAACTGGTAGCGCTTGAAGTAGAATTCGTTTTCGTAGATGTTCGACGATACTTTTGTTTCCGTTAGAACTAATATGTCGGGTTTACGTGATTCGAGATGTTGATGTGCGCAATTTTGGTTAGTCACGAGACCTCTGACGTTGGTAAAATGGATGTTAAGGCTATTAATTGTGTCTTTACGAGGATTATGCCTCGCCCCGCGATCCGAAGAGACATGTTTCGGGGATTTTCTTTTATTATTATTCATATAAAAAATAAATTATTTTTGTACGGAAAAATGTTGAAAAACCGACCCAACAAAAAATATAAAATAAAATAATAAAATTTCAAAAAATAAATTATATTAAAAAATGAACGCGGGCAAAATTATATATGAACTAAAATAATTGTTAAAATAAAAAAATAAAAAAATTTTACGGATGCTGGGTATTAACCCAGCGATCCAACCATTTTAGTCGCCTCCTACGACAAGCAGTGGATGCTGTGGTGGTATTCTAAGGATATCATCATGATCGTTCGGTGCACTTTACGAATCATGAGAGTGCCCCCCGACCACAGGGGCAAAATCAAATTGAACTGTATAACATTGCTCCTCATTTAGTTAACAAATTAATAAATTTTATTCTGGTTTTTCTTCCTCTTCCACGTTCCACCATGACTACGAAATTATATTGATAACCGAGGTTAGTTAAGAAGAGCAAGAGTAATCAAAATTCACATTCTCTCAAATAATTATTATTGAAATTGGTTGGAACCCATAAAGGCTTCGCACCCAAAGCCACAAGGGTACATGGTGCAAACCTAGAATTTTATCCCAACTCAATGATCCGTACTGCAACCTTGGCAAACTGGATCAATTTAGACCAAGGGAGAGAAGGCAGCCTACCTATATCGATAGTCCTACAATTAAACAATTGAAAACGAACACTTTCGAAAGCTATGGACAATTGCATCCAAAATGAATGCAGCTGTCAATCTCTTCGAGGCAGTCATCACATATATAATCTTAAGCCAATCCCAAGCGATGTTCGATCGTGCAAACTGTTACTGAAAAATGCAATGTGCAAAGTGATAAGTGCTAAGACTGCAATTTTAATACAAAACCAAACAGTTATTGAGTTTTTATTGTTCAGTTGTTTGATATTTTTTCATGTTTTTTGCAAAAGGAAAATTTGCATTGCATTTTGTGATAAGTGTAGTTGATACTCGAATAACGCACATATAGGTCGTAAATATGATTCGACGTGAATTATTATTCAGAAATGTAGGGCATTCACATTTTGACCATAAAGTAATTCCGGAGTTTTCGAAATTGAATGTTTTCGATTTCGGAATTCCGGAATCAATTCCGGAATTAATTTTTTTTAAATAATCTCTGATTAAAAATGAAAATCAAAATTTTACAAAAAAAAAAACAAATTTCTTTTATTTCGTTTAACCTTTGTTGTGCACACCTCTTGAAAATTACGATATCGTATTTTGTATTGTATATTTTGTATCGTGCAAAGTGAGCATCGATAGTATTTATCGTAATTTTTGATCTCAAGCGTCTCTGGTGTGTCCTTATTAATGCCCAGTATTCCTGCGGGTGTGATCCCCTATTTTAATTCTTGACCTAAGGAAAATGTTGTGTACCTATTTTGCAGCTGATCACTTGCTAGGTGAATGTAGATAAGTTCCAAGCAGTATTGGGCTGTGACTATTGTATTATTATTTTCATTAACAAATTTGTATTTTAGCAAAATTCAGCATTTACTGTCGCCTAGTCCAACATCCCGAAGAAAATTCTCACTGGCCGGCGATTATCCGGGTAACGGTACAGGCATGCCACAGTTTATCGAGCGCTTCTGTACCGCTCTTAGTTTTAATATAATGAGTAATAATTGCTGGTTTTCCGTTAGAGTCTTCTTGTGACGAATGTATGAATGATGAGGTTACCAGAACAATTTTATTATTTGTAGGCGTATGTGCCACAAATGTAATTGTGATTGTCGAGTCGATCGACAATCGACACGACTCTGTATTGCGTTTTCGTTTTTTCATTGGATAAAAACAATACGAAAAAAGAAAAGGCAAGTCGATTTTCATCGACTCGACAATCATTAATAGGGTGAATGCTCGGTGAATACAGGTGGTGGATGAAGAATACAAATATATAAATTCATAAAAGAAAAAAAAAACAAGCTCTCTCGTACTATTATTCACACTATTTACGCACTAAGCCAAAAAAACAACGACAAAATAAAAGTTGAAATTATACAAAAAATTATACGTACTATGCACATGGGGTATTTCCATCCCAACATTTTGAAACGTCAACTTCTCGCCATTGCCAAGAGCAGACTAAAGCCGGGCGGGTAAAACTATTTATAGGATCTCGAAGTGTTATTCCTAGACTACAGATATTGTAGATAACAGCACAGATCCCAATTAGAATTGTACGTATTAAAAAAACGCGTTTGAAAATATACTGGGGTATCTTCTACCCCCAGTTCACAATAAAGGTTAAAAGATTAAATAAATTTATAATTAATGCTCATATGTATGAACGATACTAAATCGTAGGTACGATTATAATATACACAATTTTTAAATTTAAAAAATTTATAGAATTTATAAAGTTCATAGATTTTGTAGTAATGATAAAAATTCTTTAAATTTAGAAAATTTTTAAACGCTATAAATTATAACAATCCTATAAAATTCAATAAGTTCTACAAATTCTGTAAAGTTTAAAAATCCAATAAGTTTCTTAAATTCTATAAACCCCATAGATACTGTAAATTTGATAAGTTTTAACAGGTCTATAAGCTCTATAAAATTTTAGGTTTTAAGAGTTTTATAAATTCTATAAAATTTATAAATTGTATAAATTTTATGAATAATATAAATTCTTCACATTTTGCAGTTTCTTTGAGTTATATTAATTGTTTCAAGTGTGTCTATTTAATAAATTCTACAAACTCAAAGTTTACTTGTTTTATAAATAGAAAATTCGATAAATCCTATAAACTTTAACAATTTTATAAATTCAATAATTTCTATGAATATAGTTTAAAAAATCGGTAAATGTTTTAAATTCTACAAATCTCATAAATTCTTTGGTTCTAATAAATTTTGAAAATCTAATAAATTCCATAAATTCTCTAAATTCTACAAGGTCTATAAATATTATAATTTGTCTTAAACTCTATGAATTCTATAAATTGTTTCAAGTCTGTCAGTTCTATAAATTATACAAACACAAATTATACTTATGTAGGTATTCCACAAAAATCCATAATTACTATAAATTATTTGAATTTTACAAACTTTATAAATTCCAAAAATTAAATCCGATGAACTTTAATCATCCTATAAATTCATTAATTTCTATAAATTTCATAAATTAAATAAGTTTTATGAATAATTTTATAGACTTAATGGATAAAGTTTGAAAATTCAGTAAGCTCTTTAAATTTCACAAATCTCTAAATTCTTTAGTTCTTAAAAGTCCAATAAATTCTATAAATTTTATAAGTTCTACAAAGTTTTGAAATATTATAAATTTTGTTTATAAAACCTATAAATTCTATAAATATTGAAGATTTTAAAAATTCCATCAATTTTACAAATTAAATATACTCCACAAATTCTATAAATTTTATAAATTCTTTAAATTTTATAGATTCAATGGGTTCTATAAATTATTCAAGTCTTTTAGTTCTATAAATTTTACAAATTTTAGTAGTTTTAAAAATTCTATAATTTTCATAATTTTTAATTTCAATAAATTCTTTGAATTCTGTAAATCCTATAAATTATACTAATTCGGAAAAACGAGCAAATTAACAAAATTTATTTTTTTTCAATTTTGAACGTTTTGCTGTCACAAATTTAATTAAAAAGGCTAATCACTAATTTTCTTAGCGATAAATCAATAAAAGGATTTTAAAGAATTTTGTAGATACAATTTTGCATCGTCACCAGCGATATGTTTACCTTTTTTCATTTTTGAACAACTGATGAAATCATTTTGTTGAAACAAATGAGAATTCTGGACCAAGGGACAAGATTATTGAATTCATCAATTAAATCATCGCTTTCCGAGCTTGAATTCCTCTCATTAAATGTATAACTGGAATAGGACGACGAGAAAGTTTCTAAATTTTTTTTTGTGGATTTTAGAGGCGGATCAAATTAAATATGTAAATGTATATAGTAATTATCCGAGAAGAGCATTTATTGTTTCGTAATTCGTTTATTAAGTGTCATGTCATGGTGAACGTCAATGAGAAATACTCTTAAAGTTCCTAAAGTATAGCCACTTCTTTATTTTGATCCTTGTCAGTCTCTGAAATATTACGTATAGGGGAACATGTCTGACAGTGACACACACTTTTTCTATATGGGAATATCTTTGGAATAAAACGCTCGAGGACAATAAAACTTGGCTGTGAATTTACTTAAAGTATCACACATCTATCTGTAAATTAAGAAGTTCTTAAAATAAAGCCTCGCTGGTGCTTCAGAAGTTTTCCTAAACTCCCTCCTAATGTTTCACTGTTTCACACTGCGTTCTAGAGTGACACGGATAATGTTTTATTGTGACACACATATGTTAATGAGTGACACTTAATATAATACATAATATACATATATTAATAATAAACAAAATTAACAATTTATAAAAAAATTATATATTTCTCTTTTATTGCAAAACAATACATAAAAATCAGCTTTATACGTTCTTAAAGATAAAAAATAAAGAACTGAATAAAATAAAAATTACACATATTCAGTGTTACACATAACAGCTTAAAAATTGAAATCACATTAAAATTCATTATAATAATTCCTCTCCCCTACCCTATTTAATTTAGCATATCGTGCCCAAAACGGTTAAGAACTTAAAATTGTAAAGTCATTTCAAGTGACAACTAAAGAAATGTTGGTTTAGAACTCCAATTAACGCACACCAAAACAACTTAAATCTATTTCAAAAGAAAACGATGCTTTTTGCCGACTTGTATGACCATGAAGAATAGGGCTTGGTAGAACCATGCTTATATCAGTCACACGTACAGTTGCTATATCCTCCACATCAGGTTCAACGAATCGAGTTCCAGATAATCGAAAAAATCTTACTATAGCCTCTTCATCAGCAATACTTAAAATTTTCCCAACGTAAAATATATTTTTTTGTTGCCCGAAAACTTTAAATTTTACTAACACAAAATCGTTTGCGACTGGATTTCGCTGTTCATCGAATACAGGCAAATTTTTCTCTATTTCTAAATTATCTTCAGTATCCTGCAATATGACTTCCATTTCTTCAGAGGCGTCAGATTCATAACTCATTTGTTTTATTACTTTTTTGCGTGCTTTTTTTTGTTTTACGATGTCAATTTTGCTCTGTGTCGCTCTTCAATTTCATTTTTTTTCCAGAGTATCAGTGGCAAATATACTTTTTCGTCGTCCACGCGGTTTACCAGTTTGTTTATTGTTTCCTAGGTTGGCTTTAGGATATTTTTTGAACATATCAGGAGAAATAAAGCTAATTTTTGGCGATTCGATGTTTCCTAATATGTCGTGTTTCGATGAATTCACATTCAACGGTATCGTTACCATTGGAATTGCATCCACCCGTACTGGTAAATTGTCTACAACAAAATTTAAGTAGAAATTACAAATTATATTATAATAAAGAAATTATTTAGGTACCTGCCAGGGGTAGAGTGTTACCTTGGTCCATATTTTCATTGCCAGATGCAGCAATATCTCTGTCTGTCACGTTACTCGGCATAAAATCCGTTTCGGAGAAAACATTTGCATCGTATGGATATATTCCAGTATGCTTAAAAGATGAGATAATATTTGATGGTGTTAGTGCCTTTTCGTATGCATACCCTACACTAGCCGCAACATTGTAAATAGAAAACGTTTTTCCAGGATTCCGCATCATCCATGAATCAACAGATGAATTGTAGGCCGTTTTAAACGGTTTAAAACAACTAACGTCTAGCGGTTGTAATTTATTCGAGGAATGTGGTGAAATTGTTAAAATAGTAATTCCGTTTTGTTTCGCCAGATTTAAGGCTTCCACACTTAAATGTCTCTCATGGTTATCGAATATTAATAACGCAGGATTATCTGTAGAATTTGACGCATACTTGACAAAATGTTCAATTACTTTAACAAAAAGTTAGCTATTCATCCAACCTGAAGGAACGGCTAACCCTAAAGTACCAGCAGGGGCACCAGACAGCATATGTTCTTTAAAGTGGGTTCTAGGAAAAACCATAACTGGAGGTAAATATTGACCTCTTGCATTTATTATGCAACATGTTGTTACTAAATGGCCCCTCTCTGCACTGGTTACTTTATTGACTTGTTTCGCACCTTTTTCTGCCAATAATTTTTGAGGATTCTGGACTGTCATCGTACATGTTTCGTCCAACTTATAGATTCGGCTACCATTCATGAAACTCGTATCCGATCTGTTTAAAAGCTTGACAAATTCTTGAAAAACAAAGACACGTTATGTCTATTAAAAGATGTAGCACGGCTTAGGCTACACCCCTCCGGAGTCCGGAGAGATAAAAATAGATGACGTTTTCTAAAATGGCACATCCACTCTAATCCAGCTAATTTATTTTCTATCCAATTTCTTGGTATTTTTTTGTTATTTATAACCGCAGTTTCGTAAGCTAGTCTTCTGCCGTCCATCAAGGACAAACCATAAAACATTTTTGAGGAGGTCACGATATAATCGACCAAAGTTTTCTCTTCTTCAGTATTGAATATTTTATTTACTGAATAATTTGGTACCAATCTTGTCTCCTGCTTTTCGAATGCTCATTCCATTTTGAATCAGTTCAATTGCTTCCTGCATAATCCGTTCGGTAAATTTCCCGTATGGCAAGCGCTCAGTCATGTTTTCTAAACTAATTGGTAAAAATACAAGTGTTATTTTAATATGTGTTTTGGATATCCATTATATCACTTTTTATGTGTACTTTTATCACAGGTATATTATATTAAAATAATAAAAAACTTTATATATTTTTGATTATTTTGAATTTTTATTATTATTAATTATTCCTTATTGTGATAATATTTATTTAATTTTAATTATAAAATCGATTTCGGAGTAACTCCTTCATCAGTTATATTATAATACTATTCTATTATAATATAACTGATGAAGGAGTTACTCCGAAATCGATTTTATAATTAAAATTAAATAAATATTATCACAATAAGGAATAATTAATAATAATAAAAATTCAAAATAATCAAAAATATATAAAGTTTTTTATTATTTTAATATAATGTTATTTTAAGAATTTAAATTAATTTAACATACGTTAAACACTGACACACATATGTTAAACAATGGCATACTGTGTCACTGTTCGACAATTAGTTGTGTGTCACTGTTTAAGGTATGCACTATGAACAATTGTTATTTTATAACACAATTATTTTTATAACTAATATATAAATGATGCACATTTCATAAATATCATTAAATTACTAGTTTGTATTATATAAATGCACTTACTCAAGTGATTTCTTTATTAATTTATGTAAAAAGTCGATTAATCGCAAAAATTAGTTAGGTAAAAAAAAAAAACATGAACATGTCTCAAACATGTCTTCCTTCGATCACATTTAAATTCAAACTGAAATAGAATAAAGAGAACGAACAAATAATTTTCGGAACGAAACAAACCAGAAAAAAACAGTAACGTAGAAGGAAATATTTTGATTGTGTCACTGTTTATGGTGTGTCACTGTTAAACACTCTCCCCTACATACTTTTTTGTTATACAATTGAAGAAAAGTTTTTTTTTTAGCCTGACTTTGAATTTTCAAATTATTAGATTATTTTATTCTTTAAGCTAACCACCTTCATAGATTAACCAACGTTCATGGGTTGTTTGAATAGTGACTTTAAAGAAGTTTCAATGTATGTATATAGTTTTTTTTAGTACAAGAAACACTATAACGAATTACATAAAATTATGTTGAAATTACTTAAATTAGTGTGAAAAATGGAAATTATTAATTCCGGAATAATCGAAACCAAAATATAGGTCGGAATTCCGGAATATCAGAGTTCCGGAATTGCATGCCCTAGAAACGATCCAATAATTGAAAATGTTTGCCGTAACACGATAAATTTTAATATTTCTAACGAAATTTCGTTTAAAGAATCGTTCCGCATAAATTATAATCATGCAGAATATATTTTACAAAATATCGGGAATGTAATTAGGCACAAAACCACAAAAAATAAAGCGCTGGTCCCAATAAAACAAATGTTACTATGCCTTCATTGGCTTGGCAATGGATGCCAATATCATGGTGTAGGTACTACGTATGGCATTACTAAGGGGACAGTATGCACTACAGTATATCGCGTTTGTAATGTAATAGTGAAACATGTTTGTGGCTGTGTTGGTCAAATATCATCAATATTGATGCACCATCAAATAATAAGGCAATGTTTGTGAATAGACACGGAAACCATTTATTAAATGGGGAGCGCCCCGAAATCTTGCATTACAAAATCTTGCAAGTACAAAATCTTGCAAGTACAAAATCTTGCATTTTTTAAAAATCATGCAAATCAAAATCTTGCCAACCCAAAATCTTGCAGTTACAAAATCTTGCAAGTACAAAATCTTGCAAGTACAAAATCTTGCAAATACAAAGTCTTGCAAATACAAAATCTTGCATTTAAAAAATTTTGCAGTTTTAGTATCTGTACCTGTCTTTAGTATCTAACATAATATTTATTGCGTATTCATAAAAGTTCTATATAATAAAAAAATAAAAATAAAAAAAATTGTGCAGATAGCGATCCGGATAACTATGCGTCAAGAAATACGGCTACTAATAGAATTAGAATGGAAATCTCCATTTTTCAAAATATTTCAACAAAATATTCTGGGTAAAGAAGATTTAATCTTCATTTTCCAGAATTTAAATTTTCGTTTCTGATTAATGAAGATTTAATATTAAAATTAAAATGGAAATCTCCATTCTCCAGAATATCTCAACATAATGTTCTGGTTAAGAATATTTAATCCTGGACATTTGATTTTTGATATCTCAAGCAAAATTCTACTGTATGGGGGGGCGAGTAGACAAGAGAGAAGAGACGCAACAACTTCAACAACGATGTCAAGCAACATTTGCTACGGTTAGTACAAATTTGGTTGACCGCTCGAGAACATGATGATGGAACGAAATCTCGCCCCTCCCACCGCACAACCGCCGATGGAAATACACATACAAACATACACACACATACACACACATACACACGCACACATACATACATACACACGCACACATACATACATACATACACATCTAATATTATTCTAGAAATAATCATTCTTATGGGATTAAAAAAAAAAAAAAAAAAAAAAAAAAAAAATTAATCCTAATTTTCAGTAACTATAGCCGAACTCAACGCTCCAGGAACAACAAGCAGTTAACGTAGTTTAGAAATTGTGTTGTCTTGTGTTTGTCTTATTTACTAACTATCAACCGCCATGGTGTCTGGAACCGGGTTGAGTCTCTATTACTAACATACCTTTCCTTTCCCTCGATCTTGTTATTCGTAAAAGGGTGTACGGTGGACCCGGCGTATCCGGGAAACTTGCCTTAGGCTTGGTCGTACACACTAAATCAATCAATCAATCAATCAATCAAGCAAAATTCTACTGTATAATTATTATTATTCAGTACATTTTTGTCAATACGATTTGTTAGCTTGCATAACAATTTCCGGTACATTTATAGAATCACGCGCGGGATTCTATAAATGTACGGGAAATTAAGATTTTGTAATGCAAAATTTTGTAATGCAAGATTTTGAAATGCAAGATTTTGTACTTGCAAGATTTTGAAATGCAAGATTTTGTACTTGCAAGATTAAGGGGCTAACCCTATTAAATGTAATGATGATTTGCGGACCGAGCAATTTATTTTATGACGTTAACGCCAATTGGCCCGGAATCGTGCATGATTCTCGGGTTTTGCGTAACACAGCAATATTTAGCAAGCGACTAATTACTGTATCATGACACAGGCGAATGAATAAGAAAAAATTTACATAAAATTAAGAACACTTTGTTTTTATTGTGAATCAGATAAAGTAAATTTTATCTAGTTGTCCATGAAAAAAACACATTAACGTGCAAGTGTATATTTGCTTTGAATTCTACGGAAAATTGTTAAATGTTCATTGTACAGAAATGATAATCAGTTAGCAATTAATATTGATAGCAAAGAGATTTTTGTACAGCGCTATTCATATTTAATAATTACCATGATGATATTTATAGCTTTCTTATCGATAATAAAAAATAAGGGAGCCGCTGGTTCGGAACCGATCAATGTTAATCGCGAGCCAGCCTTGGCTTGAGAATCAGCGATCTCCTAACCTTCAATTTCACAACGAGCCGGTACCCATAAGACAGTAATTCTATTGTTAGACCAAAGAACGTTAGCTCCTAGCAAGTAGTTAGTGCATAACAATACGAAGAACAATGGGCACATGTGTGAATGAGCATTATATGGCATTTAGGCTTTGTTACCAGCAAATTTTTTAGACGAAATAATTGTAGGTCTAGATTGTTAGCTTTGTTTTATTGGGACTTAAATATAATTGTTAACCACCAATAAAATTGATTTAAAATTATAATGAATCTAAATGTATGAATAAAACTTAAAATTTAAGGCCAATTTAAGGCCAATAAAATACCAATTATTGTAAGTACTCTTCATATTTTATTAATGAGTGTATTCTTTTGAGAAACAATCGAGCCATCGGGACGGAAAAAGCTCCGCTCCATATACAAGATTATATGTATAAAAACATTGGTGTCAGAAGTGGGATATGATGATTGTGCTGCCTAATTAAAAGGTATCAGCCGTCTTGTCGTGTTTTTTGTTCAAGTGAAAATTATAATTAAGCGTCATCATATATCTACCGAGCCTTCGTGGTATTACACGTGTATATCTCCAGTTATACAATTATAAGTTGTAATCTTATATACGTGTGTATTGTTCACGTGACATATAATTTGGTGGCATCTTATCTAGTAAGCCTTCGAGATAGCACACACTTGAAAATATCCAGCTTTAATTTAAATACATCGCTCCACATGTGGTTATACAGCCGTAATTTCGTTAGTTGTTGCCAGCGTGTATACAAACTTTAACTACACATAATCTAAAAATTTTGCATCACTACATTATTTTTACACGTGTGTATATTCAGCCTTCAGTTACCACTGCGCATACATACATTCAGCTAATAATCATCATTCGAGAAAATTCTACAGAGCTTTCGTTGTTGCCAGTGTGTACATCCAGCTATACATAACCTACAAATTCTTCATCAATTCATTAGTTATGCACGTGTGTGCACACATTCAGCAAAATATACCCCAAATTGGAGACATGTCTGCAGAGTCTCCGTTGTGTATAGTGAGTGGACAATTGGACATCCAGTTAAAGTTTACCAGCCACGGTATTCTTGCGCAGATATCCAGTATTGATCTGAAAAACAAGCCGCTATCGTTCGAGTTACATTAAAAGACTGAGATCGCGAGTTCCAGTGTTTCACAACATAATTGAGACTGAGGTCGTGGAATTTCTACTTTACAATTGCCAGTTGACTACGTTCAAATGACACGTTGAAGTTATATAAACCGGGAAACAATTCAGGAATCCTCTACGTCAAACCATAAATTTTTGCATTTTTTTTTTTTTAGTTTTGTTTATGTTCTGGTTTAAATCCAGTTATGAAACACGTTAACCATTATATTTAAAGATTTAAAAACATATTCTACAAGATGATTATAGCTGCAATTTTCAGTGCGATTCTATTTCAACTTCTACTATGGCGGTCCAAATGAAGCATCTGCTTCAAATAAACAAGCTATTCGTTGAATCTCTAACTGAGCTAGCGGAATTTGTAGCAACCAAGTTGGCGTCAGCATCTTTGGCTCAGGCTAAGTTGCGTCTTGACGATTTAATCTCTGATTATACGAAGTTTAACCAAAATCAGTTGGAATTGGAAACGCTGGATGAAACACAACTTAAGTCAGATATTCGTTCCACTGTAATTCGTCATTACTACACCTTGAGACCGGCTTTGGAATAACGGCTCGAAGATCTTAAAATAAGGCATATCTCTCTGAAATTACGGTTGACTGTTTTCTGGTGAGGTGACCAAATGGAAAGGTTTTATTGAATCGTATGACAATCATGTTCACAACAACCCAAAGCTCAATGACCTTACTAAATTACAATATTTAAAGCATTTCGCAAATTAGTCAAGGCAAGTCTTTTGAAAATTTGATTTGATTTTCTTCAAAACTACAAGCTCAACCAATACCACATATTCGAATTGAGCATGATACAACTTCATTCATGACATTGAAGGTATATAATTGCGAACTGTGTAAAAAAAGTGGGGTATTCTATTATGCGGTTACCACTTTTTGTCAATATGGGTTAGTGAACGCAAAAAAAATGTTGATACTCTTAAGCTCTGCACAATGTTTCTGAAACCATCACATAGCTTGGCGAAACGTAAGGCTCAAGATCGTTGTCGGGTGTTTAAAACGGCACATTACACGCTTCTGCACATAGACCCATCAACATTGGCCACTGATAGCTCAACCAAGGATGCTCTTATACTAAAGACTTCAATGCAAATCAATCTCCCAGACAATTCTAAATTTGTGTTCTTGGAAACTGCATTACATTGAAGAAAATATCGGCATATCAAGCTGACAAACACACAGTTTTTCAAATCAAGGTCGATTGATCTACTTCTAGGAGCCAAAATTTATGGTGAGCTACAGCCAGTAGGCCAAATTAAGATGGGGAAAAGGTTTCCGTTATTACAGAACACAGTGTTAGGATGGGTTGTGCTTGGAGCTTCAACAGGGATTGCTAACTGGTACTGTAACCTGGTAACAACCGAAATCGACACCGATTCTCATCGACTAAATGAGTTATTGGAGAAGTTTTGGGAAAGTGAACAATGTTAGATTAACACCGTCATGCCACTCCCTGAAAGTGAATGTGAGCAACATTTTAACGAAACTATCTCCAGACACGATTCAGGAAAATTCGTAGTCAGACTACCTTTCTCCAATTCTTCATCCTTGTTAGGTGACTCAGCAATGCGAGCGAAGAAACAGTTTCTGAATTAGATCAAAATGTTGAACTTCGGCCAATGTACAATCAATTTATGTTCGAGTACGAACAATTAAACCATATGGAATTGGTGGAGCCAATCGAAAGTTCGCACTGTTATTTGCCTAATCATTGCGGTTATAAAGCCGGATTTTTCATCTACGAGATTGCGAGTCGTTTTTGATGAATCCGCAAAGACATTCACTGGATATTCACTAAATGATGTTTTAGTGACAGGTCCAGTGGTACAAAATGAATTGTTTGCTGTACTAATTTGATTTAGCTCACACAAACATGCATTTAGCACAGATATCTGCAAGATGTATCGGCAGATACTCCTTCATCCTGACGACCAAAAATATCATTACATATTCCGGCGTTATAATTCAGAAGAACAGCAGCTACGCACCTATCAATTAAAAACAGTTACATATGGTACCACAACAGCCCCTTTTCTTGCTACGAAGTGCTTGCGTCAACTTGCTATCGAAAACTAGTAAAATGATATCTACGTGGACGACATTTTATCTGGTTCTAATTGTGCTGAGGAAGCTGCCAGATTAAAACATTCGATTTCTAATATGTTGTCAACCTCTGGAATGACTCTTAAAAAATGGTGTTCAAATAATGTTAAAATTTTAGTTGACGTCCCATTAGAGGATCAAGAAATTCTATTGCGTATAAATGACGACGATTGTGTAAAAACATTGGGTTATATTGGCAGCCGTCTCTAGATCATTTTAACATTCAAGTTGCTTCTTAAGTTTTAGAAACAAATAGAATTACCAACCGAATAGTCATTTCTCAGCTTGCCAGCATTTTTGTTCACAATGGTCTAGTTGCAAGCTTGATAGTATTAGCAAAACTCGATCTTCAAAAGTTCATTGGGATGAGAGTCTTCCGATTTCCGAGTCTTACTGAGTCAATTTTATAAATAATTTGCCTGAGTTAAATAAATTGAAAATTCCACGACATTTGTTTAATGAGTGCCAATTTCCACAAAAGACATATACATACATGGTTTCTCAGCTCCACTTAAAACAACATACGTTACCAAGACTAGAGCTCTGTGCAGCACTTCTTTTAGTAAAGCTCATGGAAAAGGTCGCGAATATTGATAACTTCCTTGTGAAAGATTATTTCTATTGTTATGTGGCCAATCGAGCAATCATTCAAACTCATTCTAAATCAAAAAATTACACATATTGAAATCAAAATTAAACCCAGCCGATTTAGTTCCTGGAGGTGTAATGCCCCACCTACTATTTCCGTCTAATCTATGGTGGCAAGGGCCCCCATTTTTGTTTTTCACTGATGAAGATTCTAACAACAAACTTCATTGTCGATATTTCTAGGTAAGGATAAGTTATTGCCGGTCTTCAATTTTCATCCCTGTCTTATTCATCACAGAATGCTATACTTCTGCCAAAGGACCATTTTATCACATTGACTATTGTGAGATATCATCATATTAAATATTTTCACGTTGGACCTCAAGGACTTCCAGCCACGATTCGACAGTCATTTTGGCCAATTAATGGCCAACAGTTGGCAAAAAGAATATGAAGGGAAAGTGCTGTGTGTACGCGCGCTACGTCAAAACTATTGCAGCAACTAATGGTTGATTTACCTGCTGAACGGGTAACTATGGCTCCACCATTTTACAACGTCAGATTGACTTTGCCGGCCGGGCCTTTGTATATTCATCATCACATACGGAGCAAGGCTCCTTATTAGTTTTCCCAATATAACGAAGTTATATTGGGTAAATGTTGTAATCGCGAAAAAAAATTTGTTACAGATTTTCTCATTTCTCGACAAATTAGATTACCTGGGGGTCAATTCTCGTTCTGTGAAAAGTACAATGAAAAGTATTTTCAGTGAGAAATACAGATTTCCGATTCATGTTTCATGAGAAGGAGAAAAATGACGTCAAAACCTTCTCATATGAAAAAAACTTTCTCACCGAGTATTTTGGTCGTGGGAATATAAATGAATATGGAAATTCAGTTTTATAACACCTAAATTTGCAATTTTAGTGTTAAATGTGCAACCAAACTATAATACTAATCACTTTAAAACTAATTTATAAGCAAATTCATTAAAAAAATTTCAATTCATTTAAGAAAAATCCCTAAATAATTAGTTTCGTTTAGTTTAAATAAAATTTGGCCATTTTAATAATTTATTTTATATTTTGACAAGCAATGACGAAAACTGGTTTAACTCTCTATTTAGCTCTCTTTGAGAGAGTGATTAAATCTAATTACAAATTATAATCTCTTTTATAATTTATTTAGCTACTATTTGCACCATTTACCTAGCGCACCTAGCGGAAATATATATGAAACTTGATAAAATATGTTTTGCTGTATAGTATTCAGCGTATTTCCATCGTTCTTTTTCATTTAGACAACGAGAATCGCATATTGCTGTTGCGTGAAAAGATACTAATGAGAAAGACGTGATGGAAACTAAATGGAAAGATTTTTTTCATTCCATTTTTTCATAGAACGAGAATTGACCCCCTGGACCCCAAAACATCAATTAGAAAAATTTCATGTCCGTCCGTCCATCCTTCCGTCCTTCCAGTCATACATTTTTATTATTTTTGTTTTGCCTCCCATTCTCACAAATATTGATAGCTTTTATCGAAATTTTGTACAGAAATAGAGTTTAGTAATAAGCACTTTGTGTTAACTTTCCGGTCCTTCCATTATCTACCTTTTCACAAAATTTTAAGCCGATTGAAGCTTTGCGTTAATGCAAGACTTGGATGTAGTCCTTATATAATTGCCCATTTTCCTTTGCCGAAAGCTCAAAATTCATTAAATGGAATTGATTTGGAACGCTTTTAATGTTTAATTTGGCAACAAAACTGACTCATAGGTAAACACTTAAAAAATGTGTCAATAATATTTTGGGTAAAAAATATGATCATAATGTTTGGGTATGTGTTTGTATTTAATGAATCTTTTGGTACCCTAATAAATCCAATTTATTTTAACTACAAATAAACTCATTAGTTTCCAAACATACTAAAACTATATTATTCTTAAGTCTATTGGGGCATGGCATAACCCTTGTTCGTTACTACTAGACACTGAACCATTTCCAGTAAGTATATGTGTATAAGAATAATGATAGTCAATTAATCACTTGTCTAGTAAAAAAAAAAAGCTGCCAAACAGATAACCGCTGTATATAATTTCATAAAAATTGTAATAAATCGAGATTACATTTGAAATATTGTGACATCATTCAGTCGGATCATTGACCACATAATTATACTAAGATAAATACATAACAAAAAGACGAGACATGAACTAAGCACAAATAAAACTTGTGTACAATACAACGTAATTACATTTTTTTGTAGAGGTTTTTTTAAATTAAACTGAAATTTCATAGATTTTGCATTTTTTTAGAGTATTTTTATCGATTTCATCATGTTGAAGTGATTCTAAAGTATGTATTGTGGTCCATATTGTAAATAAAATCCACAGGTATATGAAAATGTATTATAAAATATTTTATCTCCCGATTCGTTCTACACAATTGCGGTAGTTTTCTTTAATTGAATAAATCTGCATATGTATGCAGACTTACACAAATAACTTTGTTTTTCTTTTTCTTTTAAATTTAAATCGAAAACACGTATTGAATCTTCCAGGAAATTTTTTTTTAAATTCATTTCGTTATTTATACTTTTCTACACATACATAATATACTACATGAATACAGTATAGAAGGATTAACGACGTGCTGAAATAAAAATATCTACAAAATTCCATTCTATTTAATTTTAATTCAACCAGACCATCAACGAATATATATATTTAGTATAGTATGATATTAAGATTAAGTCGACATTAAAAAACAAACTAACCTGAATTAGCTTTTATAATTAATTTTTAATTGAAAATTAATTAACACACGGTAAAACTAAAACGTTTGTCAATTAACAAAATACACCACAACTTATGGCTATGTGACATGTTTCATTTTTATCGGGAATTAAACTTAATTGGCTTGGCAAACACATATGTGTAGGGGGAGATTATTTAATAGGAGTATTTACGTCGAAAACCATACCGGAGGAAAATACGTTTTTAATACCTGTTGCGTTTGGTACCTGTAGCGAGGCCATTTGAGTGAATGGTTAGCCACAAAATATTAAAAATACTTTAAGAATAAAATAAATAACATTTTTGGGGTGCAGTCAGCCTTTTCTATAGTATCATAATTATTTTCGACAAATCAAACGAATTTTATACATGTGTTTAATAAATGAGACTGTTGACAATTACTAGATATTAGGTTTGGTAGTACACGGATACAACCTCTCTAATATACTTGAATAATCCTCGTTAACAATTCAATATCGAATTGTAGTGTGCGACATCTATAATTAAGCACTTATCGAAATATGTATTTTGGTTTATATAATGAATTTATTTTTATGTTTCTTTTTTGACTTCAGTCGTCTTCCGGGTGTATGTCAAAGAAGATAAAATCAGTTTCTGTATTTTTTATGAAAATAATAAAATAAAAATTTTCGAAAATACATACAGTCCATTTAAATAAATAGTTTTTTGTAAAACAGTTAACCAGCGTATTATTTATTTTTCTTCGAATCAGAAACATTTGGTCCTTACGACCCGGATTTCTTCGAAAGTAAATTAAAAAGATAAATTATAAAAAAAAAGTGTTTGATGCGTAGTAACAAGTTTTTATATGAATCATCGACGTCGCCATTCCATACATTATTATAATTTTCTTCGGTGTCTGTACAAGTATATTATGTACAAGATCAAATAAAAATTAAATTTCTTCGAAATAAAATTGCCATCTATAAAAAAAATAGAAAGGTGCAAAAATAAATTTTTTTCGTGAAAATAAAATTTCTTCGTACACAATAAAAATATCGTCGGCAATTAACTGTTATAAATCAAGTTGGAGATTACGTCACGGGCATCCGCTCTCATCGATTACAATTATATACCATCTGTACGATTATATTAACATCAAACATATTGTCATCGAAGTATAATCATAAATAAGGGATCATCGGTCGTTATTATAGTCATCAATTGCGGCTATTATCATCATCAATCTTGATATTGTTATCGATCGCTGTAATAGTCATCGTTATATTAGCATTTTGTCATCGGTTGCTGCATTGTCATCAATATTTTACATTGCAATATAAATTCAAGGCGTAGAGTCATCACCAGTTTCAACGAGATTATAGAGAAACACACATCAAAGCAGACAACTAAAGTTCGTCAAAAGTTATATATTTTGCTTAAATATCAAAATGTAATCGGACAGTGAAGCCGATGTCTCAGTTATCAAAACTAAAATTCAGAATTTAAAGAAAAAGCGAGGTGGTTACAAAGGAAGAATAACGTATTTTAAGAAGAAATTAACCAAGAATGAATTAACTTCGATCGGTGAATTGCAGTCGACATTGCACAGAATTCGTAATACGTATGATACATTTGATGAGGTTCAGAGTAGATTGGAGAATGTCGATTCCACAGAAATGGAGTTGACAGATAGGTATGATTTTGAAGAGGAATATGGCCAGTTAGAATCGGCAATATTAGATTAAATTGATATACGTTAGAGATTAACAAAAAAATAGAATTTAGTGAATCAAATTTAAAGTTAAAAGTCGATCAAGTCAATTTATCGAAAGATAACGTAGTAGAAACTTCGGTGGCGATAAAACTGCCACAAATAACACTTCCAAAAGTTGATGGAACGGAATTAGCTTTTGGCTAAGCTTTCGTGATATTTTTTGTGATTTAATCCATTCGAACAAGTCAATCAGTGCAATCACTAAATTTCATCATTGAATAATGAAATTTCAATACAAAAGTTACATTTAAAAAATGTATACGATGTAAAAAAGCCCATTGAAAATCGATTCATCGAGTTCTTTACAATATTTCGTCGAATCTATTGAGAAGCATTATAATGCACTCAAATCATTAAACGTTCAGGTACAGGGCTGGAATTTCATATTGATTCACCATTTGATGGAAAAGCTGGATTCATTATCTCGAATTGATGTAGCTAATAAGAATTCTCCGATATCAGATAAAATATTAGAATTCCCTTAATTCATAAATATTCTTAGAAAGCGTGTTCAAATTCTCGAAGTAATTACACGAAATAAAGCTACGCCATTGGTAGCAAATAAAAATACGACGTATACAAATAATCGTGTATTTGTGTCAAGTCAAATCAAGTAAATTGTCCACTGTGTAAAGATTATCACATATTAAGTTCGTGTCCTAAGTTTTACAATTCAGATTGTACACCACTTCAACGCTACGAAACAGTTAGAAATTTGAAATTATGTACAAATTGTTTAGCATCGAGTTTTTGAATGTAAAGCGTCGCATTGCAAACGATGTTCGTTAAAACATCATACGTTATTGCACTTCGAAAGAATGAATTTAACTTCAAAAAATCAGTCATCTTCAACGTCTTTTAGGAATAGTGATAATTCTATTGACACACCAATCAAAAAGTCAATGAATTCGCATGACATACCAACTATACAAGTAGTGCTACTCACATTAACTCAAGTTATGTTAGCATCCGCTGCTTTGTGGGTAGAATCTTCAACCGGTAGAAAGAACCCAGTGTAGAGTTTTGCTAGATAGTGGTTCGCAGTCGAATTAAATTACTGAAAATTTATGTCAATTGTTAAATCCAATTAAAAGGTCAATTTATATGAAAGTTTCTGGAATCAACGAAAAATTCACCGAAGTAAAATTCAAAGTTAACTTAAAGATTCAGTCTCGTGTATCAAAATACAACAGCAATTTAGAATTTTTGGTACTATCTAAAATAACAGGTGAGATTCCATCGTGCTCTTTGCCATTTGATTCATCGAAAATTCCAACGAATGTTATGCTAGCATCTTCGATGAATATTTCCACGTCATTTTTATCTACCAACGATGAATTGAATCATAATATTAATAAATTTTGGGAATTAGAGCAGATACATATACCTAATAATTTTTCAATTGAAGAAAAATGTGTGAATAACATTATGTTCAAAATACGGTACGCCTTCCCAATGGTATAGATATAGTGTAGCGTTACCAGTAAAATCAAATGTATCCGATCTTGGTGATAACAAATGCAACGCGTTAAGACAATTTCAGTATCTTGAGAGTAAGCTAACTAAGGAACCTAATATGCATACACAATATAAAGAATTCACTGAAGAATATTTAGAGTTACAGCATATGCATTTAATAACAAATTCGGATTTAACTGATTGTCAATATGGCCAAACATATAATATGTTACCACATCATGCTGTCTTAAAAGAGAGCAGTACCAATACAAAATTACGAGTCGTATTTAATGCGTCAAGCAAAACTTATTCGAATATTTCTCTAAATGATTGTTTTATGACTGGCCCAACAATACAACAGTACTTATTTTCTATTATAATTCGTTTTCGTAAGTACCTAGATGCTCTATCCGCTGACATCACCAAGATCAAGACTTAATGCGAATATATTGGCGATCATCAACTTCAGTGTTATCGGTTTTGTACTGTAACGTATGGAACCTCGAGTACTCCATTTCAAGCCATAAAAACTCTAAAGCAATTATCAATTGATGAACGAAATAATTTTCTGAGAGCTTCGAAAATTTTAGAAAGAGATTTTTACGTCGATGACGTATTGACAAGTCCAAACTCAGTCCAGGAAGCACAACAATTGAAACTAAAATTACAAGAACTACTCGCAAGAGGAGGTTTTAAGTTGCGTAAGTGGAACTCAAATTGTAACATTCTAGCAGATGATAATTCTCAGTCAGACTTAACGTCTGAAAATATAATTAGGTCTTAAATGGAATTCTAGTTCTGATGGGTTCCAAATAAACTTACGAGAAATGGTAATTCGTGATAATTTTACTAAACGGTTCATATTGTCAGAGATAGCTCAGCTTTTCGATGCGTTAGGGTTATGTGCACCAGTAATAGTTACAGCCAAGTTGGTAATGTAATCATTGTGGACTACACCGAATTTATTATGGGATGATGAAGTGCCGCTATCGATATCCCAAACTTGGTCTAAGTTTAAACAACAATGGGCATCAATTCGTGAACTTGATATCCCTCGATGTACATATTATGGTCAATAATACAAGATCCATTGAACTGCATGGCTTCTTTAATAAAATCACTGAAATTGATTTTAAAAGAATTTGTTTATGGCCGGATTCAGAAATTATCATATTACGAATCAAATCATGTCCATCTTCTTTTACTACGCATTTACGTTTATGTTGCTGTTCATGCTCCCGTAAATTGTAGGGGTGGTTTATTTACAGAAGCATATTTTACGTGTTATATTGATCACATCATTTGGCCCATTTTTTTGGAATTTAAGATTTCGCCGTTACAACATCTCTACATTTTTCGAGTTTTAAAACTATTTTATTCGCGTAGTGGACATCGTTTGCTGAGATTGGTAGCATAACATCGAGAATTTTCTCGAACGAAATTCTGCTTCCCAACGGGACATTTATATTGACGTTGGAATTGATGGTGTTCCGTTGACGAAAAGTTCCAACAGTCAATTGTGGCCAATTCTTGGAAGTATAAGTTCAACCGAAGATGTTTGCCGTGCAATACCATTCGAAACCATAAACCTTGGCTAATATGGCATGCCTATGGTCTTTTGCTGAAGCTCCTTTCCTATTTGATATAGCTACAATCAAACTTGAAAAGTGTTTCTCTTTATTCTTAAATTCTGTAGAGTCTATGTTTATCAATATCATGCATTGCATAAAACAGTCATATGCGCATTTGTTGTGATAGTGATCATTTTTAAGGCTTCCATTCCTCCAAAAACAAAAATTGTCGGTTTCTAAATTTTTAAATACTTTCAAATTTTTACATTTTGAGATCTTTGGCGGTTTCGGTTTGTTCATTTTGAGAACTTAAATAACCTATAATAACACCTTCTCGTTCTTTTTTATAAATAGCCTTTAGAAGTTTTGGGTTGATCTAGGTATTCCAAGCATGTTGCTTTTAATTAAAAAATTATTACGGTTTTCAATCTATTTGACAAATCGTATTGGTTTTGCTGGAAGTTTTCCAACGGTCCTTGTTCGCTCCATTCGACGTTTTACGATGGCAAAATAATTTTCGGCAGTCCCATTACTAAATACGTTTTTATTAAAAATCGTTAACCATAACGGTATATAAGTAATACATTTATTTATAAACAATTAGAAAAATTCCGGGTTAAAATTTTAATTAAAATTATTAATTTTGTCAACAACGCCATCTACAGTGATAGAGTGTTTGTTATAGAATTGAAATCTTGATAAAACTTGCTGTGTAAATATAATGCTTCGGTTAATTGCCGGCCAAATTTATCATCATTATCACTGTTTATTTGTTCTATATTATCAAACGATTTTGACTGAGGAAGCGTTGTTACATGTAAAAGAACTTCGCATTGTGTCCACACGCAGTAAGGAATTTACTGTTCAAAATAATGTATAAATGCATCCAAATTTGTTTTAATAGGGAATAATCTTTAATCAAGTATAATGAAGCAATAACTTCTTTTAAAATTGTATTGCTTGTCATTGATTTTTTAAAACATTTATTGACATCTGTAGTCATGCAATTCATCAAATGAGACACACAAACGTTCATCAACCAAGTTATTCATTTTAGATAGCGATGTTAAATAGCTGTGACAGAAATTCAAATACTGCACGATATCCATTCTATTAAACGCGTCTAAGACTGAATTTATTTGTGCGAAATTAAAATCTGTCACAATGGTTTTAATAAGAGGCCAAGAATTGTTTTTGAATTTCGGTTCGGTAGGATCTTAACCAACATGCAATGGAATCCGAATTGTGACTTACGAAACGGATCGTTTTGTTCATTGTCATGAACCACAATTGGAATAACAAGAGCATAATAAAACGGACAAGCTTCCGTTTTCAATGGATTTCTAACTAAGCCTCCGGTACCATCTAAATAGGCAACTAAATTGTTATCGGTTCCTTTAAGCATAATTCTCAACATTTCATTTTAGTAAGTGGTTTTATAGAAATTTTTTGAAGTATAGGTTTTTTGCGAGCACTTTTGGGCTTGACTGTTTTAAAAACGTCATCCTTACTTAGAATTAACGACCTTTTTGAGGGAATTTTCTCATGCTCAAGTATACCATCGTTAGACTATGGTTATTGTAATCAACAGGTAACTTGTACATAGTAGCTTTATCGGTTTCAGATCGTATTCTATACATTTTCTGCATCAAAGCTCCTATAAAATGCTTCGACTTAAAAACTTTTTGCAGTTCTCTCCGATAAGCGTCATTGTACAAATTGTCAATCTCTTGACTTAAAATCTTCGATTGTACAATTGGTTCAAATCTACACTCATCCAAAAAATTAAAGAAACAGAACATTTTTTTCAATTTTTTTAGTGTTTTTTAGCTGTATCTTTGTAAAATACGGTCGTACAGAGATGAAAAGAAAACCATTTTAAAGCATCAAATCTCTAGTTTTGAGATTCTGTAAGATACCGTTATCACGCAATCATAAGAAAGAGCGCAAAGAAAAAAATTTGAATTTTTTTTTTGTAAGGACCATGGGCTCGGAAATTTTTTTTAAAGTTAAACCAATGCATAAATCAAACAGGCGGTAAGCCTGTTAATTAGGCGGTAATTTAATTTCTTTCTGGTCTCTCTATGTCAACTTTTTGCGGAGAGACCTGACTTTGAATCAAAAAAGATCTGTTTGTCTTTGTTCATCGATACCTTGGCAACCAATGATGGCACAGTAAATTTTAGGGCAGCCTTAAAAATTTGAGTTTATTTCCTACAAGACACTTAAATGTTTAGTTGATAACAAATTTTTTTCACCCGCAATACTGATTTGAAAAAAGTACCAAAAACGACTTTTTTGGTTGTTTTATTAAATCTACCGTTATTTTACAACCGTTATTTTTTGGTCATTTTACAGTTAAATTTACCACTAATAGCCAACCAACCGTTTTTCCGGATGGATTAATCAAAGGTTTACAAAACAATTAGAGGAACAAATGATCTTCAAAATAAAAAAACGACTTTTTTCACATTTTGCGTTAATTACTTGTTAACCCTTAACGATCGTAAGAATTTTTTGTAATACTCGCCGATAAAAGACGACAGAAAATTAAATAAAGTTCTGCAATAATGACCAATAACTTGGTCATTCCTTATTCGATTTTAATGAAATTTGGTATGCGCGATGGAAATGGGATTATAAAATGTTTTTTGGATAAAGTTCTGGAAAATGGCCAACTAGGAAGAAACTTGGAAACTTCTTATCCGATTTTGATGAAATTCATCAAGTTCGATGGAAATGGGATTCTAAAATGATTGTTAGATAAAGTTCTGGAATATGGCCAATAAGGAACTTGGTATTTCTTAACCGATTTTGATTAAATTCAGCACGCACGATGAAAATGAGATTCTAAAATAATTTATAAAACAAGTCATTAAATACATCGAATAACCATTTTAGTATTTCACTTTTAACGCACATGTCGAATTTCTTTAAATCGTTTAAGGAGTAGGCAAGCGCCTTCCAACTTAACCAAATAAATTTAACCAAAAATGATTTTAGAGTTCCATTTCTATAGTACGGTATAGTAGGTGAATTTGACTAAAATCGGATAAAAAATGGCCAAGTTCCATCCTAATACGGCTTTTTCCAGAACTTCATCTAAACATAATTTTAAAACCTAATTTTCATTATATATGCTGAATTTCATCAAAATTAGATAAGAAATGGCCAAGTTCCTACCTAATTGGCCATATTTTAGAACTTTATCCAAAAATCATTTTAGAATCCCATTTCCATCGCGCATACCAAATTTCACTAAAATCGGGTAAGATCCATCCTGGTTGGCGATATTCGTCAATATTTGTAAAGTAACGGTAGATTTAATAAAACAACCAAATAAGTCGTTTTTTGGTATTTTTTTCAAATCAGTATCATGGGTGAAAAAAATTTGCCCTCAACTAATCATTTAAGTGTCTTGTAGGAAATTTACTCAAATTTTTAAGGCTGCCCTAAAATTTACTGTGCCATCATTGGTTGCCAAGGTATCGATGAACAAAGACAAACGGATCTTTTTTGATTTAAAATCAGATATCTCGGCAAAAAGTTGACATAGAGAGACCAGAAAGAAATTAAATTTACGCCTAATTAACAGGCTTACCACCGCCTGTTTGATTTATGCATTGGTTTAACTTAAAAAAAATTTCCCGAGCCCATGGATCCTTACAAAAAAAAAATCCAAATTTTGCACTCTTTCTTATGATTGCGTGATAACGGTATCTCATAAAAATGATCCGCTCAAAAATCTCAAAACTGGAGATTTAAAGCTTTGAAATGTTTCTTTTCATCTCTGTACGACCGTATTTTACAACGATACAGCTCTTCAAAAAACACTAAAAAAATTGAAAAACATTTGTGTTCCTTTAATTTTTTGGATGAGTGTATATTTTAAATAACTGATTCATTATATTTTTGGAAAATACTTCAAATTTTATTCATATTTTGTAGAAGCTTTTTTCGTAAAATTTACCACAAGTTTTTTTGGCTCGGATTGAAAAACACATTTTTCCAGTCTAGACACAGGAATTTTGGTTTCTACGGAAAAAGTTCAATATTTTTTTGGTTTTGTTTTTGATTTGTTTATAAAAACCAAAATTGTATTGAACAAATTTTAGAACGATTTTGAAAATGGACTCGAAGTGAGTCCGAAAGCTCAAGTTAATTTAAAAAATTAAAACAATATAGAACCCAAAACCATTAATAAAAGTTTTAATTATAGATTGTAGGTTATTAAATTAAGTCAGAATTTAATTGCTCATTAGCCCAAGGGAGACTAGATGTAGTAGATGTTAATTACATAAAATAAATAAATAAAATTTATTTATAAAAAAAAAAAAAAAAAATTTAAATAATATAAAATAATATTTTTTTATAGAATAATCACAAAGTTTACCAACTTTCACATTTAACTTTATCTTATTTCTCATAGAGCTGTGGTGCTTCTTAGACGAAACAGTTTGAATAATCAAAATACATAAATAATTTACTTGGAAATTGGAATTAATTTTGTTATGAATTCAGCTTTGTTGTGAATTAATGTTGATAATAACTTTAGTTTAATTAATGTTTATTTTTTTTAAATCAAAAACAGAAATTCTACAGAACAACAAAATTCTAGTGAAATCCAGTTATTCTAAACTTCAATGGAAATATCGATGTTAATCGCAAATTAATTTTCTCAAAAAATCTATCCAGCGATAATTAAAATTACATAGAGTTAATATTTCGAACAAAACTTGAAAATATTAAGCTTATTAAAACAAATTATTGTGCTTCAGTTTCATAATAACAGTTCTGTGAAAATCCTTTAAGTACAAAAAAAACACGCTTATATATTGTGAAGATGAACAACTACAGAAATTTTGTATCAAATTTGCTAAAAAAAAAGATTGAGTGATTAAGTACATTTTTAATTTCCTAATCTAATACATATTTAAGAACAAGTTTAAAATGATTTTCACATTTTTTTACAATTTTGGTAACAGCTGTGACTGCTGTAATTTTTATTTTTAACACTAGATTGCCGGAGCGAGTCAATTTGACTCATTCCCGATTATATTGCTATATATACAGTCATTGGCCAAAAAACTTGCGCGCCTATTGGAAACACATAAATATTTGTTTTAAAAGTCGATTACACTGTTTAAAATTAAAAAAGATTTGCAGTTTTCTGGCTAGAGTACTATAAGATTGTTGCCCAGTTTCAATGACAGCTGTTGGGGCAGATTTTACTTTGTCGCTGATGTGCTTTCCACCCATTTTTTCAAAAACATAGAATTTGGTAATGTTATATGTACAAAATTTCAATTTAACACCACTGTACGTAAGATACAAATTTTAAACTTACCCTCAAAATATGACGAATTATCACGTAAACAAACCACAAAAAAAATGAATTTTTTTATACATATAAACAGATTTTTAATGGTTCACATTTACTGTCTATGAAAAAAACACTTTTAAATAACAACAACGAGCCCGCCAAAACCAACACAAATGTCTTATACAAGCCATCTTATTGCCATACAAACACAAAATAAAACCTACTATTTCTGTAAGTATTAGCGTCATAATACAGTATAATCTTTACATACTTTGATTTTAAATTGTAGTTTGTATCTTAAACAGTATAAAATATCACTAACACTGACAGAAAATAATAGGTTTTAGATTTAATAATATGCGTGCGTCACGGAAATAATATGGCTTGTATAAGACATTTGTGTTGGTTTTGAGCCCGCTGTAAAAAAAATCACACATAGACACGAACTCTCGTGGCTAGGCTATGTGCGATTTCCTCGATCGCTGTAAAAAAAATCACACATAGACACGCTCAAACGATCGAGCATTTAACCAATGCCTTCTAGAATATACAAGCCATACTGCTGGCTACGTCACTCAATTTATGTCGACAGTTCCATTATTCTTCTGTAGATGGCAGTAATGTTAGAAAAATGAAAAAAAATAAAACATAAAAACGAAGAGGGCCATGTGAAAAGTATAGGTATAGGAAATAAATTAGTATTATACCAAGCGCAAGAAAGGGAGGGTGTACGTCGTGGGTTTTTTTCATAATTTGAAGTTATTAATGAGATTATAGTTTAGATATATTTTTCTAACTTATTTTCCATTTTTAGTTAATATTTATTTATATTTAAATTATTATTTTATTAAAAATTTAATTAGTTTTGAATTTTGCAGAAAATTGCCGGAAATAAAATATATACAACCTATCTTTCGTACGCATGAGATAATACTGAATTATTTTTTTAAATTTCAAATATTTTATTCTCTATTTCTCTCTACTCTTTCATTTTTCGAACGTTCATCGCCATCTATTCTATGTCGACGAAATTAAAAAAAAATAATTTTTGCTTGCAGTAGTATGGCTTGTATATTCTAGAGGGCATTGATTTAACACACGTATAAACAAGAGCACGAAGATGAATTGTACGTAGCATTAAAAGAAAGTTGAAGCAAACTTAAAGAAGAACAGAAAACAAAAAATTAATTCTATTTAAAACGTTGAAATAATGGAGTCGCGCAAATTTTTTGGCTAACGACTGTAAGTGTGTGGACAACAATAAAAATTCGTTTTCTTTGTATTTTATTTACGTGATATTTCGTCATATTTTAAAGTAACTATAAAATTGTTATCTTACGTACTGTAGAGTTAAAGTGAAATTTTGTATAACTTTACCAAATTCTATATTTTTGAAAAAATGAGTGGAAAGAACATCAGCGACAAAGTAAAATCTGCCCCAACCGCTGTCATTGAAAGTGGGCAACAATTTTATAGTACTATAGCTAGAAAACTGCACATCTTTTTTAATTTTAAACAGTGTAATCGACTTTTAAAACAAATGTTTATGTCTTTTCAATTGGCGCGCATGTTTTTTGGCCAATGTTGGTTTTTAACATACTTATGTTGGTTTTTAACAGATTTATAAAATGTATAGAAATACTAATTCCTGTCCCTCCACACTTCTTAGTTCCAAAAATCCATATGTACTATACCTATGTTTACGGATTTGAGTCAAATTGACTCATTAAATATTTTTAATTAAGTTTGTTCATATTTGTTGGTTATGTTTTTGTTTGCTGTCAAAATTTATCCATACAACTTTTTCCATATTATTTCTTTGTCACTCCAATGTAATATTTTTTTTGCCTTTTTTCATTTTTTCCAGCAGTAGTAAATTTTTCGTAATGGAATACTCAAATCCGATGTGGAACTATATGAAAATGAGGATGAAATGGAGAATCAAGCTAATAGGATTGAATTTTCGAGCAGTGAAGATGAAAATCTCCATTATACTGCTCCTAGGAAAAGAAGGGGTTTTATTCTATCTGAAAGTGAATCAAGTGATAGTGATCGTTATTATAACTCCTGGCAAAAAGAGAGTACGATATATTCCAGATTTTGAAACCAAAAGTGAATTAGACACTGCAGATAGATCTGCTAATGAAGTCATTTTAACACAAAATGCTGCTGATGGAACATTATGGGAAACATTGAAAGCTGGTAGAAATACTGGTACATTTCCCGGTCATACCAAATTCAAAGACGTCTCAGGGTCCCTATGCCAAAAGAAATATTATAATTGGTACTGTAAAGAGTGATTTTAATTTGATAATCGACGAAAGTATAATGGAATATATAAAATCATGCACTGAACTCGAAGCTCGTAAAGTTTTGAAAAAAGACTGGACAGTAACAAAATCGCAATTATGGGCCTTTGTAGCAATTTTGTACGCTAAAGGAGCTTATGAGGCAAGAAATTTGTTATGTTCCCATTTATGGTATAAGAAGTGGGGACCTCCATTTTTTCCCCGAACAATGTGTAAAGATAAGTTCAGAGAAATACTTCGATTTATAGGATTTGATAATAAAAGTGAAGGAAGTGAACGATTAAAAACAGACAAATTTGCCTTGATTTCAAGAGTGTGAGAAAAATTTATTAAGAATAGCCAGACTTGTTGTAAACCTGGCATTAACATATCAGTCGATGAGTAATTTTTCTCAACGAAAGTCAGGTGCCCATTTACTCAATACATGCCGAACAAACCAGGTAAATTTAGGTGCAGATGCTAGAAGTAAATATCTTCTAAATGGTTTTCCCTATTTAAATTACCGAGCCTATTTAAATTAGGTTGTGAACGAAATATTACCACAGACAATTTTTTTGACAAGCCTATCACTTGCAAAAAGGTTACGCGTTAAAACACTTCATTGGTTGGAACAATACGAGCAAATAGAAAAGAATTACCTAAAATTGCAAAAGCCAAGAAGGACAACATGACACGGTTTTCCACCAAACTTTATAAAACGAAGGACTGTACTTTTAGTATTTATAAAAGTAAGCCCAATAAAAAAGTTCTACTATTGAGCTCAAAGCATCGAAGTGTAGAAATTGAAAAATATAAAAAAAGTGTCCCGAAAATTATAACATTTTATAATAATACTAAGTATGGAATCGATATACTTAATCAAAGCAGGCTCTCGCAGATGGCCCTTCAGGTATTCTATAATATCTTAGATTTAGCAGCAGTCAATGCTTTGATTTTATATAAAGTCGTCATTCAAGTAAAAATCTCAAGAAAAGAATTTATTTTACAATTGGTTGAAGAACTAAGCGCTAACTATCACCATGAAGCCGAAAATACTTTCACACCTTTATCTAATATACAGAATGTTGAAAAACGGATGAATTGTCAAGTTCAAGTATCATGCAAGAGAAATAGAAGTAGGGCATCTGTGCTAAATGTAAAAAAAAAAAATCTGCGGAAAATGTATTTTAAAAACACAATATGTATGCAAAAATGGTTTTGATTAAGTTTCTTAATCATTCTTAATCTTCGCAACATCCGGCAATAGATATATACCCAACATCCGGCAATCTAGTGTTAACACGCATTTGCTTAAAAATTGGTTAGTTTTTTGAAACAATCAGTTTTATTCAATTCTTAACCAAATGTGAAAGCTTTGACCGAACTAGATACGAACAGGTTGTTTCTCGCACTGATTCATATTAATTATTAAATAAATTTAGAACTACTGATATTATTTAATATTAGCAAATTTGTGCCAGCTGCTGCGGTTAGACAAAAAATGTAAATAAATTAGCTTAGATTATAATCAAATTGTTTATTACATAAAAAAAATTAATTTATTCGGTGAAATTTTAAATTAAAAAAACTAAGTGAAATTTTAATAATAATCTAGAATAGTATTGGTTATGTTCTTGAAATTTAAAAAATTTGGCCGTATTTCAGTCTATTCAGAGGTTCTATAGTTGATAATCCAAGTTGGACCTTAATTAATTTTGTTATGTATATATGTATGTATTTCGCCTCATCAGAATGTCTTAAAAAATGAATAATTTTCTAAAAATTTTAATATAAATTATGTCAGGTCAAGGTGCAGCTTTTGGTTGGGTTACAATAAATTTATTTTTGGATAAAATATTGAAGTATTTTTTTGAAATTGGATTTGATAGTAAAATAAAAACGACAAATTATTTGATTTAGCTCTAAAATATGCTGATATCGCCCGTCGCTCCCTTTATTAAGATGAGTACAGTGGTCGTGTTTAACGGGTGCTTTCATGTAATTTCCAGTCTTAAAAACGTATAATATTAAAACACGCACACACTATTATATTTTCACATTTATTTATTTTTTAATTTAGTTTTTATTATTAGATAAATTTTGCTTTTTATTAATTTATTTTATATATAAGTTTTAGTTTATTATATACATAATTAATTTTTACATTGTAAATATATGAAAAATGCTGCACACATAACTTTACACCATTATTATATTATGGACTGATATCTTTTATTGACGATGGTCACAACAATAATGTCATAATTTTTGAAAAATTAATAAGCGGTACCGAGCTAACCGAATCTGAAATAATAATTACCACTGTGATGGTTAATGTATGCGAGGTTAAAAATGAAGTTAACAATGTAAAGGACAACGTAAATTGTCATTACATAACCCCCCTTTCAGTTATTATTCAACAAATCTTACTGTTTTTGTAATATTTACTTCGTCGTTTTCACTTGCCATTGATTCAACTCCATATGCTGGTTTCAATCTGGCGATCGATATTGTTTGGTTTTGGCCGTTAACATTTAATACAAATTGTTTTCGAAAACGTCTTATAATTTCATACGGACCTTCATATGGATTTTCTAATTTTGATCTTAATCGATCAATTCTAATAAAAACATATTTACAATTTTGTAAATCTTTTGGAATATAACTATACTCACGCGACGTATCTCTCGGAGGGGGGGCTGTAATTTGTTTCATTTGATTACGTAGGACACTAATGTAATTTGTAGGATCTACCGAATCATCATTATTCGTATTTACTACAAATTCAGCAGGAACTTTTAGTGTTTGCCCGTATACTAATTCAGCTGGGGAGCAACCCATATCCTCTTTTACTGTAGTTCGCATACCAAGTAATATTAACGGTAATTCGTCTACCCAATTTCTAGTATTACATTTGGCTCTGAGAGAATTTTTTAAATTTCTGTGCATATTTTCCACCATACCATTACTTTGGGGGTGATATGTGGTTGTGTGGATATGTTGACACCCAAGTAAATTATTTAATTGTTTGAATAATGCAGACTCAAACTGAGTACCTTGGTCTGTGGTTATTGTATTCGGACAACCAAATCGGGATATAAATTGGGACACAAATGTTTTTGCTACTGTTAGTGCATTACTGTCTCTCAACGGATAAGCTTCTGGCCACCTTGTGAATCTGTCAACTATTGTGAGTAGGTAACTTTTGTCTTGTGATCGTGGCAAAGGACCCACGAGATCCATATGTACGTGACCAAAACGTACCTTAGGAATTTCGAAAGAGGCTAAAGGAGATTTAGTATGACGCACTATTTTGGATTGCTGGCAATTTACGCAAGCCTTGGTCATAAACGCAATATCTTTCTTCATTCCCGGCCAAAAATATTTTGTACATACTAGTTTTCGAGTAGCTTTGATTCCTGGATGTGATAAATTATGGATACTTTGAAAAATATTTCGTCTCATGTCTAGTGGAATATAAGGTCGATTAACCTTCATCGATGTTTCACACCATATTTCGAGGGATTGGTATGGTATTAAAGATAAACGAACTTTTGTATTTGAATCATCATTTTTATTGATGAGTTCTTTCAGTTCATCATCGGATTTTTGCAGTTCAATTAATTTGATAACGTCTGTTCCAATATGATTAATTGCTAAGCAATTATTTGTTGCCCGAGAAAGAAAATCTGCTACTACGTTTTCTCGACCCGATATATGCCTTATATCCGTAGAAAATTGAGATATGTATTCCAAGTGTCGTTGTTGCCGTGGAGATCGGTCTGTTCTAGACGAAATGGCGTTTATCAGCGGCTTATGATCTGTAATTATGATACAGTCTCTACCTTCAATAAAATGCCGAAAATGTTTCACAGCTTTATATATTCCCAATAATTCGCGGTCAAACGCTGAGTATTTCCGTTCAGCATTTTCTAACTTCTTGGAATAAAAACAAAGGGGTTCCCATGCAGAGTTATTTGGGTTTAATTGCTCTATAACTGCCCCAGTTGCTACTTCAGAACTATCTGTGGTAATGCATAAACTCGCATTAGATATGGGGTGCACTAGAAGTGTGGCGTTTCCTAAAGCTTCTTTTGCGCTTTGAAAAGCCGTCTCGCATTCAGCCGGCCAAGTAAATTGCTTTTTTAATTTAGAAGGTTTTCGAAATGGTCGCATGTGCTCATGTATGGGAATTAGGATATCTGCTATGTGTGGCACAAACCGATGGTAACAATTTATCATACCCAAAAACTTTTGGACCTGTTTAACCGATGTTGGTGCAGGTAGTTCCAAAATAGCTTCAATGCGTGATGAAGATGGGGAAATGCCATTCTCCGATATAATGTGAGATAGAAAGTCAATAGTGGTTTTCCCAAATTCACATTTAGCTGTATTTATTCTTAAATCGTAATCTTGTAATCGTTTAAACAAAAATTTTAGATGATTGACATGATCGTTTTTGTTCTTCCTGAATACTAGGATATCGTCTATATACGCATAACAAAAATTAAAGCCCTTTAAAACCTCGTTTATAAACCTTTGAAAGGTTTGAGCTGCATTTTTTAATCCAAACGGCATACGTGAAAATTCGTATAAGCCGAATGGAGTGGTCAAAGCAGTTTTGTGAATATGCTTTTGCGCGACTGGTATATGATGATAGGCGCGAATTAGGTCGATCTTCGAAATTATCTTGCTTCCGTGTAACTGAGATACAAAGTCGTGTATATGCGGCACAGGAAAACGATCAGGTATTGTGCAGTAATTCAATTGACGGTAATCTCCGCAAGGTCTCCAATCGGTCGAATTCTTCTTCTTTACCAAATGAAGTGGTGATGAAACATGTGACGAAGATGGTATACAAATTCCTATGTCCACCATATATTTAAATTCAGCTTTAGCCGCTTCAAGCTTGTCCGGATGGAGACGACGAGGCTTATTAGCTGGCAGTGGACCTTTAGTATGAATGTAATGTACTACATTATGCTTTACAGGTGCCTTATAATCTGGCGGAGCCGTTAATAGTGGAAATTCCGAAAATATTTTACCAAATTCATCACTAATGCTAAAACATTTTATAGTCGGTAACGACACTGAAGCACAATCGACTCTAACCTCTAAGTTAGTTGTATCGTCAATTAATTTCTTCTTATGGACGTTCACCGATAAATTAAATTTTGCTAAAAAATCTACTCCTATAATTGGACGATTTATAGCCGCTATAATGAAAACGTGTGGGAAATCCCTTCGAAGACCAAGATCCAAATTTAAAAATTTGCTACCGTATGTTCGTATAACCGAATTGTTTCCAGCTGTCAACAACATATCTGAAGTCGTAGCACTAGTTTGTGTAAATTTATTAAGCGGTAAAACAGATATATCTGAACCGGTGTCAATTAAAAAATTCAGCTTTGTCTTGCTACATTTCGCAAATAGGCGACGAGATAAAATGCTACTGCTGTCCGTCGCCGAACCCAGCAGTTTTACATGTTTTTTGAATCTTTTGTTTTAAAATTACAAGGTTCTTGACATTTGCGAGCTCTGTTGCCGAACCTAAAATGAAAATAACATGTTGGAAATTTATCTGCTTGTTTCTGACTTCTATTTCTACTTTGTGATCTTCTCGATCTCGAGGAATTCGAATTAGATCTATTATAATTGGGAAATGGTGCTCGTCCTACTCTTGGAACAAACTGCTTTTGAGAGAGTGAAGCCACTGATAACCTTAATCCCTCAACTTGTTCTTGTAGTGATTTTACTACTGAAATAAGTGAAGCATCTTGAATAGCAGCGACTGAATGAGGAGTAGTCACTTCAAATATCTTATCTGCGGTTGCTTGCATATTTCCGATATTATCTTGTGATGTAGCCATCAAAATTGACTTAATATTAGGTGGTAAACCGTTTAACCACAATTCCTTGATAAGATCTTTATTCAATGCAGTAGATTTGCCAGCAATTCCCTCTAACCGACGATAAAATTGCGAAGGGGAGTCGTCTCCTATATCTACTCCGTCCAAAAGCTTTTTGATTTTACGATGTTCACCTTCACTATGTCTTGCTAGAATTGAATTTTTTACAAATTCGAATTTATTTTTCTCTGGAGGATAATTAACCAGATCGTGATTACACAAAAGAATATTTTGTGGCAAAGATAAAATAATATGATGGTATTTAGCATCATCTTTTATAATATTATGTATACGAAAAGTTGATTCGACAAGTGAAAACCAAAGCGTTGGGTTTATTGAACAATATTCAGGCATTTTAAAAGCACGATACGATTTAACACTTTCCGCGTTCAATTCATGTTTAACCTCTATATGGTTTTGACTAGTATCACCTGAATTTTCTGAATCAGACATTATTTTAGTTATACTATGGAACTTATAAAACTATCAAAATAATAATTGGCGTTTGTGTACAGATCACAAAATAATTTGCTGGAACATGCAATTAAATCTAATTAATAACTATACTTAAAATTATAAATGTATTTAAAAAAATAAAAAAAAATAATGTTAATTACGGTTCTATAGATGAAGGTCCAGTGTAATCCGCTATTGATGCTACTCTTGTACAGTTGTAGTTGTAAATTGATGTAATCCACGTGCAATTGAAGAAGTTGATGAATGCAGATAGACGTAACCGATTTAATGTGTTGTGTACTTAAATGGTATACTGTGATATACTTCTTTTTACGTAGCTAATTACGATGTTTAATTGCTGGATTCCAAAACTTTCAGTGTTGATTTGATTTAAATACCGGTACACCTCATTGACATATAAGCGTATCTTGCAATATTGTTTCGTTGAAAATGATGTTTAGCAACGCGAATAATATAATTTCTCCCCTCAGTAGAGGAATAATGTTTGAACAGCTGATTATATGTACATATATGATGTTATTTCAACGGTGATGAAATTTTACTACGTATCGATGGTAATAACACTAATAACGTATACGAGTATAATTGATTTTTTAAATCAAACTAAACGTGTTGCCAAAATTATTTGGCCGTCGGGGTCACCAATACAGTGGTCGTGTTTAACGGGTTCTTTCATGTAATTTCCAGTCTTAAAAACGTATAATATTAAAACACGCACACACTATTATATTTTCACATTTATTTATTTTTTAATTTAGTTTTTATTATTGGATAAATTTTGCTTTTTATTAATTTATTTTATATATAAGTTTTAGTTTATTATATACATAATTAATTTTTACATTGTAAATATATCAAAAATGCTGCACACATAACTTTACACCATTATTATATTATGGACTGATATCTTTTATTGACGATGGTCACAACAATAATGTCATAATTTTTGAAAAATTAATAAGCGGTACCGAGCTAACCGAATCTGAAATAATAATTACCACTGTGATGGTTAATGTATGCGAGGTTAAAAATGAAGTTAACAATGTAAAGGACAACGTAAATTGTCATTACAATGAGATAAGTCGTTACATAGTATATGTACCGGAAGGTGTATCTAGAAAGATAATTTAAAGCTTAAATAGTAAATTTTTTCATTTACATTGAAAAGAAGTTCATGCAATTCGATTTAAATTAACAATCTTATTAAATTTTTTACTTAATTATTAAGTTAACAAAAATAATTTTATTGAAATAGTTTTTTGCAGTTTTTAATGAAAAAATGATTTGAATGATAGTATAATAGTATTGTAAAAGAATGATGAAATAAATTAATAAAAAAGAAAATTGTCTTTATTGTACCTTATGTATCAGGGTTTATTAATTAAAGAATATTAATAAATATTGTTCTCGAATTTAAGAGAGCTAATTAATTATTTTAGTTATTGTGGCATAAATATTAATAATTTATTATTCGTTCTTAAATATATCTAGTTTTTTAAGAAATAAATTTAATTTATATATTTTTAATTGTAATAATTTAATTAATTAATTTATTATTTAATAATATAAATATCCTAAGGGATAAGTTTTAAGATAAATTTTTATAAAATTAATTAGTATTAAATAATTATAGGCTTAGAAGAAGTAGCCATTAATTTTTTTTAAATACTATTTATTTAATTTTTAAATTTTTATTAAAACATTAATTTTAAAATAGTAATAGTATATTTTAAATTATAAATAAATAAAAATGGAAGGTGTTTTAAAGGAACTCGGCAAATTAAATATTCGCCTGTTTATCGAAAACATCTCTTTTTGGATTTATTTAAATTCTAACCTGTCCACTGAAATTATTTAAAGGGCCCTGGTATTCTGACCATGCAAAGGTAGCATAATCATTAGTTTTTTAATTGAAAGCTTGTATGAATAGTTGGACGAAATATTGACTGACTTTATTGAATTTATAATAGAATTTAACTTTTTTGTTAAAAGGCAAAAATTATCTTAAAGGACGAGAAGACCCCACAGAGAGTTGTAAAAAAAACCGACGAGCTTGTATCCGAGATACGACCTATTAACATAGGACTACGTAGAATTGCGAAAACTTTATTTGTACACTTTAAGTGAAAGCAAAATTTGGAAATTACAAATTTAAAAAAAACGTTAACCACTTAACGCATAGCTCCGTGACATACACGGGCGGCGTTTACTAGCAAAATTGCGTAGCTCCGTATACGTCACGGGCATAAAATATTCTGTTAATTTAAATATTTCAGTTTTTATAAACTACGTCACACGCCTATAGGGCAAGGCTGGTTCGGTAGCATGATGATCTGTGGCGGTAGGGGAGGGGGTGATTATAAAATGTGACAATTTAACGGTTTTTAGAAATTGGAAACATTTTTGTACTTTAATAAGTCATAAATATTTTCCGAAAATTTAAAGACTATAAAAGTATGTCGAAAAGGGAAGTCTAAATTTGTAACGTTGTTTTATAGAAGGGTATAAAGCTTTGCGATCATTTGTGACGAAAGGGTCAGGGGAGTTAAAAAATGATCAAAATAGCGTGACATAGTTTATCAAGGAGCACTTAAGTCACGTTTTATATTAGGTTTATTCTAGAAATTTAGATTTGTATACGTTACGGTATTTTTTCATTTAGTTTGTTTATTTATTAAGTTTAATTACTATCAGCGAACACACGAACAAACAAACAGCAAACGAAATGAAAACAAAACGGGAAACTAAAAAAAAAACTTAAAATAAGCAAAATAGAGACAAAACCTTACATTTTTTTCTCGATTATACCCGATTTTCCTTATTCTATTCTCTGTTCTCAGTATGTATATGGATTCTAAAGTATACAAAGTGCTCCATACAGAAACTGCAGTATGCATGTTGTTTGAAAAAGATAGCAATGGAAAGAAGATTAGAAAAGAAACAAAGACTACAAAGTTGGACTCTGTGTTGTGCCATTTTTTTGTATCATACAAAAATAAAATTTTAAAAAAACATTTTCTTAAATAAACTAATTAAAAATAACATAAATTATCATAATCTGCAAAAACAAAAAATATTTTTTTGTTACCCCAAAACGATAAAAATATTGTGCGCTAAGTGGTTAATTGTCTAATGCTGCCGTCGTTATGTATTAGGCTGTATCAGCTAGAGGGTGGTTCCCTGGAATTCCCGGGAACCATTTCCCGGGAATTTCACATATTTTATCAAACCCGATTCCCGGGAATTCCAAATAAAAATTCCCGGGAATTTGGGAAAAAATTAAAAAAAAATTCAAATATAAAAAGTAAATCTGTATCAATAATATTCCAGGATACGTTGTATTGTGAACGCCACATTAAATATTCTCACCTAGTAAAACTAGATAAACTTAAAGCCAGGTGAGGAGCTAGGTACTTATTTTGATAACATCGCTTTGTAAAGTTATAGAATTGTCGCAAAACTATTTAAATCATCTGTAGTTAGAAACTCATTATTACAGAATCATATTAAAGCTAACCGTGGGAATGAATTAAATTTACTGTTTGATTGTAAAATTAGGCGGAACAGCGCAGTAACAAAGATCGTCCGTTTTCTAACATTATGTGACTGTGTTGTAAAACCCTAAACGACCTGAGTTTGTCTAATTTCGATTCAGAGAACAACCCGGAGTGATTACAAACGTTACTAAACATTTTGGATCCAATAAAATTAAATGTTGAACACTTGACCGACAAAATTAAAATTTAAATGTCGTGCTAAGTCTAGTGTTATTCGTCTAACCAATTTAAGACACGCAATACAATTTTTTGTCAAAATGTCACGTAACCTAAAGCTTAAAACAAAGAATTACTGAGCGAAGAAACCGAAACCTAATTGAAATGATTTTGAATCAGAAAATTTGGGTGATGATTTGGCAGCAGTAGGAACAGACAGTGGTTGCGAAAGAAATAGATAATCTGGTAAGGTGGCCTCAATTAGTCAAATTTTTTGGAGGCGTTGAAGTAAAGTTCAGTAAGAAGCGACACGTTTGTTTTCAAATTCATCGAACTTTTGTAGTAAGAAACGGTCTGGTCTAAGTAACAAATCTTTTATCGCAATGTGTTTGTAATAATTCGATGAACAATAAAAGAAAATTTCTCAAATGAAACAGCTGTTTTTAGTGAGTTTACATAAAATTTTTGTGAATTGACCAGGAAATTGCTTTTTTTTATAAATTCCCGGGATCCCGGCAATTCCCGGGATTGAAGAATTCTCAATCCCGACTCCCGGGATTCAACATTTGTCGGGAATTACCATCCTCTAGTATCAGCTACACAAAGCTAACACAAAGCTTCCGTTAAAGATCACCAAACCAACCATTTATATTTTACAAAGATTTTTTGTTATTTTGGGCAGGCATTTTCTTAAATTTGGAGACTTCTTCCCCAATATTACAATTGGGCATGACAATATAAATCTTCTACTCTCATGCCGCTAAATCAGAGGCTCAAAAATAATCTCACAAGAGAACCTTTTGTACTTTTCAAATCCAAAAAATTAGAAAAACTATCTCTAAGTTGTGGTACTCTGTGGGACAATAACGAAACTAATTTTTTATCGGCAACTAAGCCCTTTTTAGGCGTTAAAACCACCCCTTAATTTGCGAAAAATCGGCCATTTCATCTCTTAAAAAATAGAGATGCAACCCTTTTAATCTAATTTAGTATGGATTAGTTGTACTTTTTATGGGGAATAATTATCAATTTGTTTTAGTAGAAGTCGAGATATATCGAGAAAATTGTTTTTTGAGGTTATATTAATGGGTGGTTTTAACACCTAAAAAGGGCTTAGTGGCCGATGAATAAAAAGGTTTCGTTAATGTCTCACAGAGTAATACTACTTAGAATAGTTTTTATAATTTTTTGAATTTGACAATTCAAAAGGTTCCCTTAGGTTACTTAGAACTGACACGTGTTTTCATCTTCGAAATTTAACAATTAGATCCAGTTATACATCTATATATAGTATACTGTTGAAAATCTTTAAGAATTTAAATTACTTCGTCTAGAATTAATCTTTTCTCACAGAATCCCACCTTTTCATCACACACCATTTCATTTTATATACCCCCCAGCGCCTTTCTCCAAAACTTGCTCCACTCTAATTGCGTCCCATAATAATTTGATGTTAAGGGTTATATATACGACCTTACACCAAGAAAATTTATTACTCAGAAATAATACCTTTAAACACGATTTTAATGAAGCAATTCAAAAATAATGTATCGATTAATATATCGTTGAAATTTCAATCATTAGAATGTCACGAAAAGTCAATAAAACGTCACAGAAATGTCAATGTCACAGAAATGGGATGTTCCTATTATTAAAAGCTTACTAGATATAATTTATTTTTAAATATTGACGATTCAAATGACGTATTAAATCAAATTAGTTTCCGGTCACTTGGAAACTTTGAAGTCCCATAACTCGTAAATCTAAACATTTTTCGGCCTGATCTTTGCGGCTATACATTTTTCTATGATTGCATAGGTTATACGGCATATATGTAAATTCAGAAAATGTACGCAATATTTTACATAATGAAAATAAAAAAATTTTCAACTTTTTTATTTTTATTTTATAGTTTTAAATCAATATGGCGTGCGGCATGTTTGATCAAGTTCATCACTATTTAATTAAAATTGAAATTAAAATGCATATTAATAATTTGTTGTTTTAATTTTTTTTCAATCCAAAAACATTAGATTTATATTTATCAAGGGACATTGATTTAATCAAATAAATTTCGTAAATACGTCAATTCCGTGACGCGCGTCATCACATTGAAATTTTGGATTACCCCCCATTTGGGTGGCAGCAAAAACCGAAAAATGAGCTAGCTCGGGAGCCTTTTGTTTTTTGTTTCATTATTATGTTGAAATAACCCCTTTAAAAAATTAGCCAAACCCGATGAAGTTTAGAGGTGCCGCCCGGCGAATTTCCGATTTTTTGTCCAATTTTGGACATTGTGCTGGTTTATACTCCATAACTGGAAAACTAAGAGAGATAAACAATAATCTATATGGCGCGGGAAATCTTCTGAAATTTCCAATAATATAATGTATATTACTATTATTTTTATTTTTAATAATATGTATTTAAACGAACATTACAGTGTGAATTTTTAAATTTGCTGAACAAAATTACACCAAAAATCGTAGCAGATCATCTGGAAAATGGTCGAAACGTAAAAAGAGCAACCTAGTCTTAAGCCATTGAATTACAAAACTTTTTTGTTTTAATATTTTTTTTTTTGGTTTTCTAACAAATTTTTGAGAAAACCGCAAAATCATAATTTCAAAACTAAGTGTAAAAAATCGAAATTCCGCTTATCTAGTTTTTCATGCAATCAATTTCTTTGTTTAGATTTTTTTCAATAACATGGAATGGCAATGCGTTATTTTTTACTTTGTTTGAAATCGAAATGGTTTCCATCATTAAAATTAATTTAATTAAAAGTGGATAATTATTAGTTTTTATTTTAATCGCTTCCTTATTAAGCATTGTAAAGTCACCTCCATATCAATTTGGACGATCCAGCTAACAGCGAATATTTTATCAAGATTTTAATTATACACTTGTTATTTCTCAGTGGAACTTCGACGCAAAATGGTAAATTTTCTGGTTATACTTAGATGGAGAAACTTTAAAAGTTTAATAAAATTTGTTTTACCTAGCTTTTATACCAAATAAACTTTTTATTTGATAAACATTTTTACTATTCAGAATCATATTTAAGCTACTTATAAAATATATCTAGAATTTTTTTTGAAAACTTTGATCTAAATCAAACCATATAAAATTAACAAAAATTAAAATCCATGGAATTTGAGAATTTTGCTTCGAGTTTATTTTACTTCAATAACTTCGATAAAGAATTAACTAATCGAACAAAAAAGTTTTTTAAACAAGCAACATTTTAATTTTTTTTTATTGTGACGTTTGGCGGTCGTTAAACTAGATGCTGTTGTACAGCAAGAATATATTCAGATTCACAATACAAAGTAGGTGGTACAAAAATCGAAAAATTGTCAAAGTTTATCGAATATATGTATTTGCTGTATGTTTATTTGGTGTGGAAGCCGGGTTAATGTTAAGTTTTCATTTATATATTTTGTCTTCTTCTCTTCGCTCAAGGCTCTTTCGATTGGATTTAAGAAACACCATTTAAAAATAGTTTTACAGAACCTAAAACTTGATGTTCTTCAACGTTTTTTGTACTTACATATTAATCAAATTGCTGCAATCAAGCAAAGCGCCACAGAGTTATTGGTAGCCAGAAAAGGATCGAAGCAAAATTAATATTAAAAAAACATTTAATAATTCGTATTAAAAAATTGCACCAAAACTGGCGAAATATTAAAAAAAGTGCAAATAAAACAACATTTTACATTTGTAAAACGATTAATAATGTTTAAAAAATGAACATATGTACCATAACTACTTTGTGATTTTCTTAAAAATTTGTTAGAAAAAAAAAATATTAATACGAAAAAGTTTTGTAATTAAATTTATCTTACGTTTATGGTATTCCTTTTATTTTTCAACCATTTTCCGATGATCGACTACGATTTTTGGCGCAATTTCGCTCAGTGATTTTGAAAATTCACGTTTTAATGTTGGTTTAAATACATGTTAATAAAAATAAATATAATAATAATATGCGTTAATTATCACAAATTTCAAAAACTTTCCAGCGCCGAACAGATTATTTTTCTGTCTCTTTTAGTTTCCCAAATATGGAGTAAAAAGGAACGCCATGTTCACAATTGGACGAAAAATGAGAAAACGGCCGGGCGGCACCTCTAAACATCATCCGATTAAGCTAATTTTTTGTATGGAGTATTTTAACATAATATTGAACCAAAAACACAAAAGGCTCCCGATCTAGCTCAATGTTGAGTTTTTCCATACAAAATATTGTCACCCTACCCCCATATATAATGAAAACAAAGACGTAGTCCTACGTCAAAAAATTTAAATTTTAGTAAAAAAAAATATTTTGTTGGGGGTGACATTAAAATTTACTAAACTTTTATTATTTTATAACAGTGATTTATGAATTATTGATCCAATTTTATTGATTAAAATATTAAGTTGCCTTGGGGATAACAGCGTAATTTTTTTAAAAAGTTCATATCAACAAAAAAGATTGCGACCTCGATGTTGGATTAAGAGTAATTTTAGGCGTAGAAGTTTAAAGTATTGAGTCTGTTCGACCATTAAATTGTTACATGAACTGAGTTAAAACTGGCGTAAGCCAGGTTGGTTTCTATCCTTTAAGAAATTAAAATATTTTAGTACGAAAGGACCAAATATTTGATATACATATTAATATTTTAATTTATGAATATAATTAATTTTACTATTTTGGCAGATTAGAGCAATAAATTTAGAATTTATGTATGTAAATTATTTACAAATAGTACTTGACAATAATTATTATTATCTTTAATTAGAGTGGTTTTGTTATTAGAATGTGTAATAGTATTTAGATGTAGCTTTTTTAACTTTATTAGAGCGGAAGGTTTTGGGGTATATTCAGATTCGTAAAGGGCCAAATAAAGTTGGATTATTAGGAATTCCTCAACCATTTTGTGATGCAATTAAATTATTTACAAAGGAACAAATTAAACCTTTAATGTCTAATTATTTACCTTATTACACAGATTATAGTGACCTTATGCCACAAATTATAGTGCTAAAGGAGGGCTGGATTACTAGTAGTGAAATTTCACGTTTCAATATTGATGATATAAAATAGTTGATGGATCAAATAATAATTATTCATCAGGAGGTGATATTGCATCTGTTTTGAAATTGTTCGGTGAGTAAATGTGCATTTAGAACTGCTGATATAGTTAAATGGAGTGTTGTTCTGGTACTATTCAGTTTTCTATTATTGGTGTATATCGCTTTCAATGAAATGAGTGATATTTTAGGAGCTATTACAGATAGGAACTTTTTTTTTGTTGGAGATATTAACATCAACATTACTGATAGTGCTTTACATGATGTCCATAAATATAATTACATGGTAATGATGGCTTCGTATGGTTTAGAGTCTCTGTTAAATTCCCCAACAAGAGTGGTTAAATTTTCTTCTTCCTGTATTGATTATGTTTTCTGGATTAGATTTAAATATCACAGATCATCATTTAATTTATGTACAATTTGCTATTATAAAAGGATTTAGAGAAAATAATTTTAAAACTATTTTTGGGATACAGTTTTTTCTTCACATGATCCGTCTGATGCTTTGAATTACAAAGTTTAATAAGCATATTGAGAATTGTACAAGTTTAAGTTTCATATCCAACCATAAGAATAGAAAATTGAAATCACGGATCTCTAATTATTTGCGTAACACGATTAACTAATAAAATAAATTGACAAAAACAGTTAAAAAGCATCCTCTAAATCTCATCCTAAGAAAAAGGTATGTTTCTATTAAAAGGAAAATAAAAAAAAAGAAGTTTAGGAAGAAAAAAATAAGTTTTATCTAGAAAAATTTAATGAACCAAAAGACGACCAAAAAAATCAATGGAAGCTCATTAAAGAAATCATTAGCACGAAGAGAGAAGATATTGCGATACCATTTATTATAAATAATAATATAAAAGTTTCCGATAATGCTTTTGTAGCTAGTGAATTTAACCGATACTTTACCGAAATGTTCGCTCACATAAGAAATAATATTCCAATCGTTCTGTGTCCTGAGCTTAAAGATGTATTGCATCGAGTAGCTTTTTCCTAACTCCCATTTCAGAGGACGAAATTTTCTATGTTATACGAAATATGAAAAATATTTCGTTAATATTACCTACCAATCCACAGGCAGTACAAATTTTGGAAAAAATGAACTCACTGCTAATTGTGATGTAAACTGCATTCTTATCGAGTTAGGGCCCCTAACTAAAACTTAAAAACCAAAAATTATTTAATTTTTTTCATTTTTTCAAATAATCGATTACCTACTCGATTATTATCGAGTATCTCATTTTAAAGTACTTGATAATCGAGTATTGAAAATCATCGAGTATTTGGAAAGCCTAGTTAGGGGATAATTTTAAATATTTAGGCCTGAATGTGGACAGCAGGCTTAACTGGAAAACTCATGTTGGCACCTTAAGAAAGCACTTAATAAATTGCAATAGACAGGTGTATTTGCTTAGATATGCTTGTCCTAAAAGTGTGCTAATATTTGTGTATAATTTACGGCATTTGTTGTTGAGGTGGTATTTATTAAGATACGGGTAACCCCTTGAAAATAGCACAAAAGTATTCCATTAGTACAACATTCTTCCTATTTCTTCTTATTCGTCATTTGTATGTTTTTAAGGTCATCAAAATATTTTTTATTGGAAGTGGTACTAGGAATTTCAAAAAAAGTAAATATTCATTCCGTAATAAATTAGATTGTGTCTATCCAGCTTCTAAGAGAGAACATTTTAGAAGATATTATTTGTCCACCGGCCCTATGTTATACATACAATAAAATTTTTAAAAATTAGTACGTATCACATAGTTTGGATGAATTCCTGTGAAACTTAAATGTGTGGCTATACAATCAGATATCAGGTGAACATTTATTTGAGGTTGTAAGTTAATAATTCCCATATATAAAAATTGTGCTTTGCGATCTGTCAAATTGTTACTATATTGTGTCTATAAAAAGCCGAAAGAATCTTATTGAATAATTTTATGTGTAATATTTTCTTTTTCTGGTAAGTGTATGTATACCATTTATTTTGTTTAATTTATAATCACATAATGAAGAGCTTTACTTTTAAATAAAATAAATTTTCTCAACCCACATTATTTATTTATATGTTTATTATTATGATGGTGTCTTCAGTAGAATTTCTTTGAAGTTATGAGGATTCCTAAAACCTTATTTTTAATGTAAATTAGTTGGAAAGTATCATAATTGCTGTGGCATTATCAATAGCAAGTCCTCCTCAAATTCATTGAACAAGGTCAGTTCCTAAATACGGAATTGCTGATAATAACGTAGTAATTACTGTAGCTCCTCAGAATGATATTTGCCCTCAAGGGAGTACTACATATCCTATAAAATAACTCCTGCGGATCAAGTTAAGTGATATAAATAAGATCTATAATAGATTCCTCGTCCAATATGTATATAAATATAAATAAAGAAGAATGAAGCCCCGTTTGCATGTACAGTTCATAATAATCATCCATAATTTATTATGTATTTTTAAATGAATAAATAAACATATAAGTAAATAAATAAATAAAATAATTTAGATCACAACAAATGTGAGCAACGCTATATATCGAAGGCTAAACCAATGATTGCTGTATAAGGTATTGCTAAAAATAGTCCAGTTAGAATTTATACAATTAAACATAATCCTAATAAAGAAGCAAAATTTCATCAAGCTGAAAAATTTGATGGGGCCAGTAAATCTACTAAGGGGCCATCCATAAACTACGTCACGCTATTTAGGGGGAACCTTCTCCGTTAGTATGCTTATGTCAATGTTTACGTATGTGTGCTAGTATTAATTAAAGGACTGTTCACACCAATTTTAAATATTCATTACACAACGAGTTCTTAATATTGCCACACGATTTCTGAAAATCCAAACGTTTCAATTTCATTTTTTGTTGCGAATAATTTTATGTTTTATGAGTAAAAAGCTATGAAAAACGCAAAATTTGAGTGATATTTAAATAAAATTCAAAGTTTAAACATTAATATTTAAACAACGGAATGGGATACGTACTTACATAATAGGTACATTAAAACAAAGGTAATTCTGATCCCTAAAAATAATGTTACATTTGCTTGGCTTAGTCTACCTAACTTGGGAGTAATTAAAAAAATATGCGTAAAGGTACCACCCCAAAGTAATTTTCTTTAACGCACTTTATCTCAGTAAATATTGAAAATGGGCCCCCCCTCCAGGAACGACTTTTTGCTTGAAATTAATCAAGTAATCATCCTTGAAAATATTTACACTCAAGAACAAAACACCCTGTATAATTTTAAAAAAAAATCCGAAATGCAAATTTATTTATTTATTTATTGTTTTATTATTATTATTATGTATTATTAACTTTAATCTTTACTTAGATTAATTTAACCAATCACTATTCTATCCATAATATATTAGTTCTTGTTTTGTCTATTTGTACCGTTTATTTTTTTCTTATTTTTTCTTTGTTTTTCCCCCAAGATCACACCCAACCCAATACATACATATTGGACAAATGCAATCACCATTACAATTTTATGCACTTTATTATTATTATTTTTTTTAATGTCTCTAGTTCATAACTTATTATTTTATTAATTAATCTTTAAATTTTTTTATTGATATTACGCGTGTTTTAACTATTCACTATATGTATAGTAGTTTTTGTATTTGTTTGTTGGTGGCATTTATTTTTATTTATACTTTTTTTTTTTTTTATTTGAGATTACAATCCCATATGGGACAAGTGAAACCACTATTAAAATGCACGTTTTTGTTTCTTCCACATTTTTAGTCTAGAACCTTTCTATTTTATTATTATTAATTAAATGTATAAGTTATTATATTGAGATTAACTAGGCACAGAATACATTTATTGCAATTTTATTTATTGAAATGTTTCTTTTTATATGACAAAAAATTTTGGGAACACTCATTTTAATTATTAGTTACTAATCCCCGTTTTCCAATTTCTTCTCGTTTTTCTCTATTTTTTATTTTTTTATTCTTCAATCGGTCATCTTTGGACCAAATTCAATTTACCACTCCCCATCTCCGCTCGATTTTCGCAAAAAAAAACTTTTTTTTTATTTGTATATTTTTTTATTATTTTTAACCAATTTACATACAGGTAACTAAATTCAAATTATAGTCTGTGACATAAGACCTTATAATGTGTACTTAACTTTTTTTCTTTTCAACTTGTGATCGCCACAGATTTCCTCCATACTGGTCCCTGTCGCTACTTATAATTATAATTTAGTTCACGCTCTAATACATATGGAGTTTCAGCAAGATCAGCCACTAAATTCTATGAGTTTGATCTGTAATGAGCGCTGGTCCCATTCCTTACACCCGTATACATATAACAAAACCTAAGGATAGGCTAGGATTATTAGTTGGTAGAGACTCGACCCGGCTACAGCCCCCCATGCGATCGATACTTAGTGAACATTGTTAGTAGGTATAATCAAATAGTTATCACGGAACAACACAATTTCTAAACTACAACTTATTTATTACTTTTTGATTCTGTAGTATTGATTCAATTTAAAATTCAATTCTAAAAATCAGGATTAATTTTAATCCCTATATAATAATGGTTAATACTGTAACTATATTATGTTCTGGAAATTAATTAACCATACAATTAACCTAATCAACAATAGCCCACCTATCTTGAAAGGAAATTAATATAATTGAAGTTTAATAATTAATTTCTAAGTAAACCAAGGAAGAAACTAAGTTAAATACTCTTCACACTTATATTAATAAATAATAACTGATGAATACAATCAATAAGATGCCGCGCCTGGTTTTTTCCTCCTGAAATCCCAATGTATCCAATCCAATCCAGTCATAAAATTAAAGATTAGCTTCAACCTAATATTATAAATGAAGCATTTCCGCTAACCTGCCACTCAGATTATAGAAGTTTGATCTGTAATTAACGCTGTCCTGTAAAGAATTAAAATTAATGTCACCAGTATATTCCGATCTGAAGTTTCTGTTAATTAGGGGGACAAAAATCAAGACAGCAGAATTTCTAAAACTAACTGTCCACTGAATACTTAAAGTTTCTAGAAATTTGCGTTTTGTCCGAATATTTCTGAAAATTAAGATCGAAATTAGTTAATTATCACTAAATACTACTATTAAAAATAAACTAGAATTATTAAAGCTCTGAAATTCTCATGGTTTACTTAGTGTTAAAATTGATATTGCATAGTTAATTAATTAAATTCATTATCGTGATGGTCATTAATATCTCTGAAAATTTAAATCAATCTACCTATTCAAAAGATCCCCACCACACTAATCACTATCATAATTTAAAATACAGTCGCCAACCTTCCACTAAGACTACAGAACTACTGAAGTCCGCCCCGTGATGGAGGTGTGATAAGACAAAATAAATAAAAACAACATTTGACTACCACTAATCCCATGCCCGTCATCTGCCGTCTTACTTTTGTTACTAGAATAGTTATTGGTATAATAAAAATGCGAATTATGCTCAACTTAAAAACCGAAAATAATTTTCCTTTTACTTCTATCAATTGGCCTTAAAAATTAAATAAAAAATTCAAAAATGTTACTAGAATAATTCTATACCATAAAAGTTGGTTTGAAAATATTCATTACGGAATGAAAAATACACGGCATTGTTGTTGTAAAATTCCCAAAGTAAAAAACCAATATTATGTACATGTCGACTTACTTTGGTAATTGGAATAGCAATTTTCAGAACAATGAAAATCCAATTTATTCTAATACATTTTTCGAAAATCCTTTCCCCACTATCAGTTGACATTAAAGATTTAATAAAATAAAATTTCAAAATTATTGCTAGAATATATTGCCAAACGGCATGAACACATTCGGTGATATCGTTGTAAAAAGTCCCAAAGTAAGACTGCAATCGCATATAAAATATCAAAATATCAACTAACTGATAACTTCCTTTATGGTGAATTCAGCGAGAAAAATTTGCTAGCTCGTGATCACGAATTATTGAAATTTCGTCAACTTTTTTACCCCCTCCAATTTTTTGTTTACTTTTTCTTATGGTTGCTCTTTTAAAAAAGTAAACAAAAAATTGGAGGGGGTAAAAAAGTTGACAAAATTTCAATAATTCGTGATCACGAGCTAGCAAATTTTTCTCGCTGAATCCACCATCATCATCGCAAATCGCCATGTGTAAAATACGCAACTTGTAAAATTGTTCAGAAATCGAATTTTAAACTTTTAGCAAAATACGGTTACCACTTCCAGATAATTTAAAACTAATAATTTAATTAACTTTACCAATCTATATACCGGGTGTTTCTTTTAAACTGAGACGATCAAATATCTCGAAAAATAGCCACTCTACGGAAAAAATGTCCATAATCAGAATTTAATCATACCGCGGGGGAAATACATTAGTGCAAAAAAATAGTCCCTCACCCCCCGCTTTGTAGGTGGGGCGGGGGTAACTTTTAAACTAAGATAGGAAGCCATATTTTTTTTTGCAGATACGGATTCTACGACTAAAAATACGTATGATTTGAATGAAATATTTTGTTCGGTTCATGATAGATGGCATTTTGTAATCGACGAAATTCAATTTTTTCAATTTCTTCTTCTTAGAACACACGCATTCGATTCTGCAATACGTTTGAAATAAAAAACATCACGTTTTCATTGGAAATACTCGAAATTCGTCATCAAAACAATTTATTAATGTAAATGGCAGGTGAATAAAATAATTTTAGCTTAAAATAAGTGTTCAAAATGATGGCCTGCGACTTCAATGCACTTATTAATACGCATTTCCAATGATTGTACACAACTGAGAAGTGTGTTTGGTTGAATTTCAGCACACGCATTTCTGATTCGCTCAATCATGTTCTCACGTGTTGTTGGTTCTTGTTTGTAAACTTTGTCTTTGAGATAGCCCCACAAAAAGAAATCTGGCGAAGTAAGATCTGGTGATCTGGCGGGCCAATTTATCGGACCAGCTCTACCGATCCAGCGACCATTGAAATCACGATCAAGTACCTCACGTGCTACCAACGAATAGTGTGCAGAACAACCATCATGTTGAAGCCACATGTTCCGTCTCAATTCTAAGTTCAAATTTTCAAGTAATATTGGCAGTTCATTTTCCAAAAAGTTTCGGTACATTTGACCATTCAAGTTGCCTTCAATAATGTGGCGCTGATGTTCAACTTGGCGAAGCCAGTGTGGATTTTCAACACTCCAATAATGCATGTTGTGTCGATTAACCGTTCCATGGTTTGTAAAAGACGATTCGTCAGAGAATATTACGCAACGAAAAAAATTGGGGTTTTGTTGTATTTGTTCACGTGCCCATTGACAAAAAGTTACCCGATTTTGGAAATCAGCGCCATGAAGATCTTGGTGTAAAGACACATGATATGGATGATACTTGTGCCGTTTTAAAATTCTCCAAACACTGGTGGGGGACAATCCGGAATCGCGAACTATTTCTCGTGTACTAACATGAGGATTATGAGTCGCTGCAGCCAATACAGCAATTTCATTATTTTCTCCAGTGACTGTTGCTCTACGGGTCCTCCTTTTCGATTGAACATTTCCATCAGCAATAAATTGTTTGATAGTACGGCCAAATGAAGCACGTGAACGAATCCTATCCGGAAAACGTTGAGCGTAAATAGCAACAGCATTTTCAAGATTTCTGCCAGCTTCTCCATAAACCAGAACCTTTTTAATTTTCTCTGGCACAGTTAAACGGTCCATTCTAAAGTATTTTATCGTTTATTTTGCAATTACGAAAAACATGAAGATAAGAAATAACACAAACGTTAAAACTGAATAAATTGTTTTGATGACGAATTTCGAGTATTTCCAATGAAAACGTGATGTTTTTTATTTCAAACGTATTGCAGAATCGAATGCGTGTGTTCTAAGAAGAAGAAATTGAAAAAATTGAATTTCGTCGATTACAACGCCATCTATCATGAACCGAACAAAATATTTCATTCAAATCATACGTACTTTTAGTCGTAGAATCCGTATCTGCAAAAAAAAATATGGCTTCCTATCTTAGTTTAAAAGTTACCCCCGCCCCACCTACAAAGCGGGGGGTGAGGGACTATTTTTTTGCACTAATATATTTCCCCCGCGGTATGATTAAATTTTGATTATGGACATTTTTTCCGTAGAGTGGCTATTTTTCGAGATATTTGATCGTCTCAGTTTAAAAGAAACACCCGGTATATAAAAAGAAGTGTACATTTTGATTGTCACTCCATAACTCGAGAACGGCTTAACCGATTGCCATAACATTTTTAGGGAAGGTGCAGGGAGGAGTGATGATGATTAGTTGAAATCCAAAATCGCTCCAGCCATTCTCGAGTTATGATTTTTTTCCTGAAATGAACTCGCTCTTTGTAAAACAACAACAAATACCCGTAAAATCGAAAAATTGCAAATATCTCGAAAACGGTGCGTCTGAGCGAAAAAATACCATCATGCAAGCTGTACAAAATAAAGTCGGTGGAGTTAGGGCCAGCAAGGCGGACCGGGCTCAGCTAGTATTTAATAAAATATAAATATTTCAATCAATATGTAAATACATAATTTGATTTCTGCGAAATTTAAATTACATAATTAGATCATTGCAGTATTTTTAAACTTATTCTGAAAAATTCGTGATCCTCTTGTGTCATGTAATCAACCAAAATTTCGATGTCTTTAATTTTCTCTTTCGAAAGTACATACTTACCTACTTCAGGCGAGCTTAGCTTACTTGGTTTGGGTAATTAGTTTACAATGAAACTGCATATTATAATGTATATTTATGTATTCAGAAATTTTATTATGTAATTAAAAAGCTAACAGACACTAATTTTCTCATCGATAACACAATCAAACGATTTTGATAAAATTTGTAGATGTACGGTAATATATATTGTTGATATCGGAATCCTAAATAGAGGTTTATAAAAACTGGTCTATATGACTAAAGGGAACTCACATGACTAAACATTTCCCATTTCTACTCAAATACACATCCCTTCAAAATATAAACGGTGACACATGCAAAACTCAGAAAGGTGCTACTTGATAGATAAAATTGGTTTAGTTTAAACAATTATTTAATTAAATGCATCATCATGTTCATTGATATCGCTGAACATTTTTAATTAATTAATGAGTTATTTCTAAGAAAGTAATTATGTCATTAATTCAAATTCAACATTTTATTTAAAACTTATAGTAAGGTAGTTCATAGACGATCCAATACATATAATACATTTAATTAGTATCGGCCATCTATTTTAATATTCTCCATCATTCAAGTCATCTTCGCCACTCAAAGTACAGTCGACCACCTGCCACTAATACTATATAAGTCCACACCGTCTTGGAAGTGGGATAAAAATAAATAAAATGAAACAAAACAAATAAAATAACAACAATTAAATACAGCTAAAGATAACACAAATTATATTTTTTGTAGTCATTTCATGCGTTGGCTATGTACATGGCCATCACAGTTATAAACTGTGAAACTATAAAGCCGAAGCCAAATGCCGGTTTAAAATTATAAGTATCGATGTGTCGACAAAACCAGAAGGGGTATTGCTGAACACGATACGAACACGTAAACGTAAGTAAAACATTCCTATTTGAATTGAATTAGAATTGAATCAGATTCGCTCGTTTCCCATTCAAACCAAACATGAACTCTACACGCTCGTGCTCGCATCGAATTCAGGAAAAACCCACCCTGAACTTCTTTTTTCGAAAACAACCAAAAATGCATAGACATTTTTTGTTGACATATTTTGTTTGGTTTTGATGTTGTTTCCGTCGCTACAGGCAACATTCCTTGTTAGCGCCACTAAAATACTGGTAGAAAACCTGAATTTTCCATGCGAACGATAAGTTTTTTTTTTTCGTTTTTTTTTTATGTGGTAATGGATCATTTCCTTGCTAATAACGTGAAGAAACAACATAAAAACTAAAATCTGAAACCAAACATCGAAACGCACGATACTATGGTAGAAAACATACCAACATTATATAATTGGTAAAAAAACAAAAACTATAAAGGAATTTTGTCACCGAATTAAATAGTTTTCCGAATTAAATTAAAATGTAGATACGCTCGATCTATTAATTTTGTACATATATCGTGCAGAATAAGCATTTGATACACAGTCGATAATGCAAAATGCAGGGCCCCTATTCCTGAATACGAATACGAACAAAAATGGTACGAATTCGTGTCATTGGTATTTTTGAATACGAATACGTGTAATTTGTATACGAATTCGAGTAAGACTGCTACGTTACAAAATTTTTCCTATTAGGCATTACGAATGCGAATACGAACAAAAATTGTACGAATTCGTGCCATTGGTATTTTTGAATACGAATACGTTTATTTCTTGTACGAATTCGTGTAAGTATGATTCGTGACAAAATTTCCCTTATTTCGCAATTCGAATTCGTGCAGTTTTTGTACGTTCACGAACGGATTTTGGTTCGATCACATAATAGTTAACGACACCAAAAATAAACAAGCAATAAATGCAAGATGTACATAAGAAATTTATATTTTTAATTTTAAAAGAAATACTTATTGTTAAAAACTAAAAACCAATTTTTTTTAACTGAAAATATTTTTTAATTTGCAAAATTTCACATAATTTATGTATATAGCCCAATTTGTTGCATTAAATACCGGCCCTCAACGCCACAATCACAATAAACTAAATAAAACTAAAATTTTACGAAATATGTATTTTTCTAGGTACAGATTTGTATTTGGTTTTATTTAATAAAATTATTTTAGTTTGATGTAAAATAATATTTATCAAACATGGCGCGGCGGATTCCATTTTATTCACGTAGCCAATTAAAAACTAAATTGATTTCAAAATTTTGACATATTTAAGTTTATTTTCCGTTTTACACTGTCAACAAAATTTCCCTTTGCCTACACTACAAAAATTAAAATATAGTGTACGTTCGTATTCAGGAATACCAAAGCATTTACGGATCGAATTGCACTTTCGTTTCGTACACAGATTCGTATAGTATTTAATAGAAACCAATAGAATATTTTGCATGTTGGTGGAAAGTAATTTAAAACGCTACCAAAAAAAAAAAAAAATTGGTTTTTAATGATTTAAGCGGCAAAATTAGATTAATTATTAAATATTAAATGTGATTATGAATTTATCTGGGATAATAAAAAAAACTTTTTTTTAAGAATTTATGAATATGGACAAATAATGATAATGAATTTTTATATGTACATATGTAGCTATTAGAATAAAATGAAATACAAACAATTACTTTACATATGAAATTAATTATGAAAAAAAAATTACGTTATGGAATTTAAAATATTTAGTCTAATCCTTCTTGCTGCCGTATTTTCTTGTTCATGTGATACATTTTCTTCACCATCTTGATGTTCAGTTATAGCCTCATTTTCTAAATCGAACGAGACATTGTAGTGGTGGCAAATGTTGTGAAGTGAGGAGCAGACCTTAATTATCTGCGAAGCTTTCTTTGGCATATAATGAAGCTCGCGGGCTCCCAGAGGACATCTGAACCTCGTCTTGAGCAACCCAATGGTTCGCTCAACAACGTTCCTTGTTCGGGAATGAATAGAATTAAATATAGCTTCTCTGCTGGCTTCGGTAGCCGCTCGAAAAGGCGTTATAAGCCACGGTTCCAGATGAAAACCAGAATCACCTATTAACCAAAATAAAGGTAGACAATTATTTTAACATATGGTATATGTACACAAACATGTTCTAACATTATGTATTGTATATAAACATAATGATTCATGCAACAATGTTATATTTACCAAGTAGCCAATAATTAGAATTCTCAGAATTAAAATTGGATTGCAAATATTGACGAATGTACTCAAACTCCATACAAAAGAGTCATGGGATGAACCGCCATATCTTGAGTCAACAGCCATAATCCTCATGTTATTATCGCATGCCTAGGTGGGAATAACACAAATATTAAATACTTGACATAATATGAGTACCAATTAGTGACAATTATAAGCTTACTATCATTATATTAATGCTGTGTTTGCCCTTCCGGTTGAAATAAATGTGCTCATTTTCTATTGGGCGTACTATACTATGTTCACGTGGGTTTCGTCTACGCAGCCTATAACGCCGGGGAATCCACTTTTATTAAAAAAAACACTTGCTGCGAAATTTTTATCTGTGTTGGATTGACGAAACGATATCCACTTTGAGCACAATTTGAATTCAAAAACATTTAGCACTTCGCTGATTACACTGGATACCGTTGATTGTGCCATTCCAACAAAAAAGTCCTGCCCTACGCTTTGTTGGTAACTTCCTTGAGCGCAAAATCTAAGCATTGCGGCTAATTTTAAAATATTTGGGATAGATGTTGCTCTTCCCCAGTTTGGTAAATCGGCATTTAGCTCATCAAATATATATTTCACTGCACTTTTTGAGAGTCTAAATAATCTCAGAAACCTATATAGAATAATAAACAATAATTTGAAACATTCAGAAGCTACAGATGATATAAGTATGTATATCAATTTGGTTGAACTAAATAAATTGAAATACTCACATTGTATCTGAGAGTTTAAAAATGTTCGAATTATCCCGCATTTGCCTGTATCTAATAGGGTGAGAAAGGGTTGCCTCATCATCGCTCTCTTCACTGGAAAAATAAATCGCTATGGATTCCATTTATTAAATACTATTTTATTTATTAATTTATAGCGTATAATATTTTTTTTTCAAATTGGACGTCAAAAATTTGACAAATATTTCGCTTACTCTGTGATTAGGGCTATCCTACGAAAAAAAATTTCCCTGTAATACACTGCAAAAATTAAACTACTTGATACGTTCGTATTCAAAAATACCAATTCATATTCGTATCGTATATCATTTTTGTATCGTACAACGATACGAATCGTATTCAGAAATAGGGGCCCTGTTTTTGCATCTGCATTCCATATTATCTTTTTATTTATTATTTTCTGTTTTTAATATAATTTAAGTCAGTGAATTGAAAAATTACAATGCACTTCTGGTTAGGAAACATCACTAGACACCATAATTATTTCAACAACTATTTTAATGTTTTCCGCACTATCTGTACCTATTTGAGATTGAAACAAATCACTTTTAAAAACAAATAAACCCTAAAACTATTTTAATTTATTTTTTAAATTCAGAGGAAAAAATTACGCATCAAACGCGAAACCAAACAGGTTTTACAAGGCGTCATAGAATGAACCACATAAAAGAAGCAAAAACAAGAAACGAGAATTTTGTTAAAGATTGAATTAATTAAAGTTTTGATT
>CAUVYM010000147.1:0-12500 GCA_963556165.1 Tipula helvola
TACTATCAGTCATATTATTACATCCTAATCAAGCCCGAGCCATCTCAATTTTCAGAGCCAATCCTTATCCCGAAGTTACGGATCTAATTTGCCGACTTCCCTTACCTACATTAATCTATCGACTAGAGACTCTTCATCTTGGAGACCAGCTGCGGATATCGGTACGGTCTGTTGAGAATTTGCGTAACCCTTCCATAGATTTTCAAGGTCCGAAGGGAGAATACCGACACAACAGTAAATGTCATGCTCTTCTAGACTTTTTACCATATCTCTCTGCGAAAGACTTCCATGGTAGTATGTCTATGAAACAGAAAAGAAAACTCTTTCGGTATATCCCGACGGCGTCTCTACGGCAATTCCTGTTACCAGGATGAATATTCATCATAACATGTTAATATCCAATCTTAAAAGCGTACACTCAACAGGTTACGGAATTGGAACCGTATTCCCTTTCGCTCTCAATGAATTATTTTTTATGTTAAAATAATAAAAAATATTCTAGTTTACCACAGCTTTCGCATAGAGCTTAGGACCGACTAACTCGTGATCAATCACTGTTCACACGAAACCCTTCTCCACATCAGTCCTCCAAGATCTCATTCGATTATTTGCTACTACCACCAAGATCTGTGCAATGACAGCTCCATGCAGGCTTACACCAAACACTTCAATGCATATCATTGTACCCTCCTACTCGATATGACTTGATCTTAATAGTATAATTAAATTTGCCATATCGGTTATGTACAGGCATATGACTTGAGCGCCATCCATTTTAAGGGCTAGTTGCTTCGGCAGGTGAGTTTGTTACACACTCCTTAGCGGGTTACAACTTCCATGTCCACCGTCCTGCTGTCTTAAGCAAGCAACACCTTTCATGGTATCTGAATGAGTCATTAATTTTGGCGCCGTAACATAACGTTTGGTTCATCCCACAGCGCCAGTTCTGCTTACCAAAAGTGGCCCACTAGGCACAATATATCATTAAAGAACCTCTGATGACTTCAATCAAGAAAGTCGAGGATCTTACCCATTTAAAGTTTGAGAATAGGTTGAGGTCGTTTCGGCCCAAGTCCTCTAATCATTCGCTTTACCAGATAAGACTATTTACCCAAATATTAATATGCACCAGCTATCCTGAGGGAAACTTCGGAGGGAACCAGCTACTAGATGGTTCGATTGGTCTTTCGCCCCTATACCCAATTCTGACAATCGATTTGCACGTCAGAACTGCTACGATCCTCCATCAGGGTTTCCCCTGACTTCGACCTGATCAGGTATAGTTCACCATCTTTCGGGTCACAGTGTATATGCTTACAGTACGCTTTAACTCATAAAACATAAGTAATATGAGTTGATTAAAACGCCCATGGATGAAGATGCAATTATATAAAATCACATGTAATCCCATATATTAGTTACGTTAATTACGCCTTTAGGCTTAAAAGCCCAATGACTCGCACATATACTAGACTCCTTGGTCCGTGTTTCAAGACGGGTCCCAAAGGTATCCCAATCATTTCATTGCCGATAAGATCGATTACTCAAACTGCATTTATTTAACATAAACCGTTACGAATTACGCTGCAAATATGCTCGTACGATCAGATACATGTGTCATCATATTGGCAGATATTTTTATAGTTCCTTAAGAAACATTCACAAGTGAATGCGAAAGGAGCTGCATATAAAATCATTGACAAATATCTACAAATGTAGTATATTGATAACACATCGCAATGCGATAATAGAAGAAAAGTGCATAATATAATTTATTGAAAAATCAATTATTATATCAATGAATCTCTTCTTTTACAAGTTCGGGTTCATTGGGTTTAACCTCTTAGTGGTTTCACGTACTGTTTAACTCTCTATTCAGAGTTCTTTTCAACTTTCCCTCACGGTACTTGTTCGCTATCGGTCTCGTGGTTATATTTAGTCTTAGATGGAGTTTACCACCAACTTAGTGCTGCACTATCAAGCAACACGACTCTCTAGAGATATCTTCTTATACAAGATTATAGTCACTACGGGCCTGGCACCCTCTATGGGTAAATGGCCCCATTCAAGATGGACTTGAACATATAATCAAAATGCATAAGATGATAGATACTCCTTTACATTGAATTTCCATTCTACCAGTTATCAGTAAAAGGACTTAATGCTGGACTTTTCCCATTTCGCTCGCCGCTACTAAGGGAATCTTAGTTAATTTCTTTTCCTCTCCTAATTAATATGCTTAAATTCAGGAGGTAATCACATATGAGTTGAAGTCACAATTATTGTTAATAATTATAAAACGGATTTTAAAAACTACATCATAAATTATTATAAAAATGACTTGCGTCTTTTACCGATTTATTATTACACAAATATTGTTTAATACAATATTGTAAATATAATAAAATATTTACATATCAAAAATTGTTAAATAATAATTTATTTAGCGAATATTAGTGACCCTCAACCATATGTGGTCCAAGCAGAGTATTATATACTATTAGCATGGACCGCAATGTGCGTTCAAAATGTTGATGTTCATGTGTCCTGCAGTTCACATAACTTCACGCAGTTTGCTGCGTTCTTCATCGACCCACGAGCCTAGTGATCCCCCGCTAAGAGTGATTATTTGTTTTATGTTTAGAAATAAAAACCAGTCTTTTCCATTCAAAAAGCGAAATACTTCAATCCTTAATATAATATTATCATTGATAAATTTATATTTGCAGAACTTCTGAAATGGTCAATTATTTTTATTCAATGTTTTGATCTTTAATTCTTTAATGATCCTTCCGCAGGTTCACCTACGGAAACCTTGTTACGACTTTTACTTCCTCTAAATATACAAGTTCGGTCAACTTTGGTAAAACAACCACAACACAAGAAGCATCACGGTGATCACCTCCGAGGACCTCACTAACATATTCAATCGGTAGTAGCGACGGGCGGTGTGTACAAAGGGCAGGGACGTAATCAATGCGAGCTTATGACCCGCACTTACTGGGAATTCCAGGTTTATGTGAACAGTTTCAGTCCACAATCCCAACCACGAAGGTGGTTCAGCGGTTTACCCGGTCTTTTTAGACTAGGAGGACACGTTGATACCTTCATTGTAGCGCGCGTGCAGCCCAGGACATCTAAGGGCATCACAGACCTGTTATTGCTCAATCTCATATTGCTAGACGCAATTTGTCTATTTAAGAAGCAAGTGTCTTATTAGGACAAACCACCAGGTATGACTCCACTTACAAACAACTCTTACGTATTAAAACCACACCTCGTTAGAAGCATAGTATAACAGAGGCAAAAATGTCTGCAAAGTTTCTACACCATAACCCTGCCGGCATCTAGTTAAGAAATTTGAGTCTCGTTCGTTATCGGAATTAACCAGACAAATCACTCCACGAACTAAGAACGGCCATGCACCACCACCCATAGATTCGAGAAAGAGCTATTAATCTGTCTTACTCATTTATGTTCGGACCTGGTAAGTTTCCCCGTGTTGAGTCAAATTAAGCCGCAGGCTCCACTCCTGGTGGTGCCCTTCCGTCAATTCCTTTAAGTTTCAACTTTGCAACCATACTTCCCCCGGAGCCCAAAAGCTTTGGTTTCCCGGAAAGCGACTGAAAGAGCCATATATGTAGCTCCATCCAATTGCTAGCTGGCATCGTTTATGGTTAGAACTAGGGCGGTATCTGATCGCCTTCGAACCTCTAACTTTCGTTCTTGATTAATGAAAACATCTTTGGCAAATGCTTTCGCTTATGTTAGTCTTACGACGGTCCACGAATTTCACCTCTCGCGCCGTAATACTAATGCCCCCAACTGCTTCTATTAATCATTACGTCTTGATCTAAAAACCAATTGAAAATAGAACAGACGTCTTATTCCATTATTCCATGCAGAGAATATTTAGGCACAAATGGCCTGCTTTAAGCACTCTAATTTGTTCAAAGTAATTGTACTGTTCTAGACCAGCACTCGGTAAAGAGCACTAATTTAGATTTATTACGCGGATAAACTTACGTTTAAGCCACTACAGTAATACGTCATAGCATCAAGATGATGTACGAACCCAGTTACGGTGTACCACCTGTGCTTGACACAAGTTCAACTACGAACGTTTTAACCGCAACAACTTTAATATACGCTATTGGAGCTGGAATTACCGCGGCTGCTGGCACCAGACTTGCCCTCCAATTGTTCCTTGTTAAAGGATTTAAAGTGTACTCATTCCAATTACAGGGCCTCGGATTGAGTCCTGTATTGTTATTTTTCGTCACTACCTCCCCGTGCTGGGATTGGGTAATTTACGCGCCTGCTGCCTTCCTTAGATGTGGTAGCCGTTTCTCAGGCTCCCTCTCCGGAATCGAACCCTGATTCCCCGTTACCCGTTGCAACCATGGTAGTCCTAGATACTACCATCAATAGTTGATAGGGCAGACATTTGAAAGATCTATCGCCGGTACTGGACCATGCGATCTACATGTTATTCAGATTCATCTTATTAACGACACAGTATATAAATATACCTTAATGTATCGATTGATTTTAATCTAATAAAAGCACACGTTCCTTGCGGTCCGTGATTATGTGCATGTATTAGCTCTAGAATTACCACAGTTATCCATGTAACTATGTATACGATCTAATAAATCATAACTGATATACTGAGCCTTTTGCGGTTTCACTGTTCGAGAGTGTGTACTTAGACATGCATGGCTTAATCTTTGAGACAAGCATATAACTACTGGCAGGATCAACCAGAATGTAAATTATGATTTTGCTCATAAAATTGTAATCATTTTATGAACTAATTTATAACTTTTCGTATTAAATTTAATTTCAAACCAATACAATTCATATGATAAACTTAGGTTTATTCGTTTAATTTTTTTCATTAAAGGTGCAAATATTTATTTGTTCCTATTTCCAAATTATATGTGAATAGGAATTTTGTTCTTACTGATACAAAATTCTCACATTAACCAAATAAAATATCAAGATTCGAAATTCATTAAAAAATAAATTTTTAAATTTATTTTTTTTTTCTCATCTCAATATACTTACAGACCAACCGAATAACAAAATCAAAAAACAAAATTTTTTTTTTTTTTTTAATACAAATTTTTGTTCTCGCTTTGTTTTAATGTGTTAATAAATCTAATACAAAATTATTTTTATCATAAAAAATAAATTTTTTTTTTTTTTTATAATCCAAATTTTTGTTCTCGCTTTGTGATTTTCATACATACATTTTCATACATTTATTTTTATCATAAAAAATAAAAAAATTTTTTTTTTTATAATCCAAATTTTTGTTCTCGCTTTGTGATTTTCATGTTAAAGTAAAGAGCACAACATAAAAAATGAAACCATAGGATTTTTTTTTTTTTTGAAAAATTCAAAATTCATTATTTATTTATCGATTTGCTTATAATTAACCACATGAATTTATTAAATGTGTTAATAAATCTAATACAAAATTATTTTTATCATAAAAAATAATTTTTTTTTTTTTTTTATAATCCAAATTTTTGTTCTCGCTTTGTTATTTTCATGTTAAAGTAAAGAGCACAACATAAAAAATGAAACCATCGAATTTTTTTTTTTTTCGAAATCCATTAACCACATGAATTTATTAAATGTGCTAATAAATCTAATACAAAATTATTTTTATCATAAAAAATAAATTTTTTTTTTTTTTATAATCCAAATTTTTGTTCTCGCTTTGTGATTTTCATGTTAAAGTAAAGAGCACAACATAAAAAATGAAACCATCGGATTTTTTATTTTTTTTTGAAAAATTCAAAATTCATTATTTATTTATCGATTTGCTTATAATTAACCACTTGAATTTATTAAATGTGTTAATAAATGTAATACAAAATTATTTTTATCATAAAAAATAAAAAACATTTTTTTTTTATAATCCAAATTTTTGTTCTCGCTTTGTGATTTTCATGTTAAAGTAAAGAGCACAACATAAAAAATGAAACCTTCGGATTTAAATGGAAAAAATACCAACAACACATAGTGTTCCCAAGCAGTCAACCATCTAAGTACTAACTATGCCCAATGTTGTTTGACTTCGGTGATCGGACGAGAACCGGTACGTAAACATGGTATGGTCGTTGACTACAGGAATATTATGTTAGGTCGCAATTATGTATGTCAATATCTTTTGTTTCATTTTAAACATGTTACATTTTATATACAACTTTGACTTATATGTGAACATAATAAGATCGTATATTACATTTAACATTATTATTATTTATACGACCAATCTATGATTAAAGCATGTTTTAGGTATCAGTATGATGGCTGATATTCCCTATTCACACTACTCCACCCGTAACTATGTCGTTTACAATTTGGCTTTATATTCATAAATGATCTCTTAACATAAAAAATGAATCCATCGGATTTTTTTTTTTTTTGAAAAATTCAAAATTCATTATTTATTTATCGATTTTCTTATAATTAACCACATGAATTTATTAAATGTGTTAATAAATCTAATAAAAAATTATTTTTATCATAAAAAATAAATTTTTTTTTTTTTTATAATCCAAATTTTTGTTCTCGCTTTGTGATTTTCATGTTAAAGTAAATTTGCTTATAATTAACCACATGAATTTATTAAATGTGTTAATAAATCTAATACATAATTATTTTTATCATAAAAAATAATTTTTTTTTTTTTTTATAATCCAAATTTTTGTTCTCGCTTTGTGATTTTCATGTTAAAGTAAAGAGCACAACATAAAAAATGAAACCATCGGATTTTTTTTTTTTTTCAAAAATTCAAAATTCATTATTTATTTATCGATTTGCTTATAATTAACCACATGAATTTATTAAATGTGTTAATAAATCTAATAAAAAATTATTTTTATCATAAAAAATAAAATTTTTTTTTTTTTTATAATCCAAATTTTTGTTCTCGCTTTGTGATTTTCATGTTAAAGTAAAGAGCACAACATAAAAAATGATACCATCGGATTTTTTTTTTTTTTTCAAAAATTCAAAATTCATTATTTATTTATCGATTTGCTTATAATTAACCACATGAATTTATTAAATGTGTTAATAAATCTAATACATAATTATTTTTATCATAAAAAATAAAATTTTTTTTTTTTATAATCCAAATTTTTGTTCTCGCTTTGTGATTTTCATGTTAAAGTAAAGAGCACAACATAAAAAATGAAACCATCGGATTTTTTTTTTTTCAAAAATTCAAAATTCATTATTTATTTATCGATTTGCTTATAATTAACCACATGAATTTATTAAATGTGTTAATAAATCTAATAAAAAATTATTTTTATCATAAAAAATAATTTTTTTTTTTTTTTATAATCCAAATTTTTGTTCTCGCTTTGTGATTTTCATGTTAAAGTAAATTTGCTTATAATTAACCACATGAATTTATTAAATGTGTTAATAAATCTAATACATAATTATTTTTATCATAAAAAATAAAAAACATTTTTTTTTTATAATCCAAATTTTTGTTCTCGCTTTGTGATTTTCATGTTAAAGTAAAGAGCACAACATAAAAAATGAAACCATCGGATTTAAATGGAAAAAATACCAACAACACATAGTGTTCCCAAGCAGTCAACCATCTAAGTACTAACTATGCCCAATGTTGTTTGACTTCGGTGATCGGACGAGAACCGGTACGTAAACATGGTATGGTCGTTGACTACAGGAATATTATGTTAGGTCGCAATTATGTTGTCAATATCTTTTGTTTCATTTTAAACATGTTACATTTTATATACAACTTTGACTTATATGTGAACATAATAAGATCGTATATTACATTTAACATTATTATTATTTATACGACCAATCTATGATTAAAGCATGTTTTAGGTATCAGTATGATGGCTGATATTCCCTATTCACACTACTCCACCCGTAACTATGTCGTTTACAATTTGGCTTTATATTCATAAATGATCTCTTAACATAAAAAATGAATCCATCGGATTTTTTTTTTTTTGAAAAATTCAAAATTCATTATTTATTATCGATTTGCTTATAATTAACCACATGAATTTATTAAATGTGTTAATAAATCTAATATCAGGGGTACAAATTGAAAATGCGGGATTGATAACAGATGGCGTTACTAACGCTATACGCATCAGGCAGTACTGTGACTATGTTCATGTCAAAGCTACGTCTTATAGCTTTAATTTTCAGTATGTGTCAATTTGTCGCAGTGTCAAATTCATAGTTTTTTTGAGCTCTCAATATGTCGAGTTTCGTGCCAACAAAACAGCATTTGCGGGAAGTTTTAATTTACTTCTTTAATTTGAAGAAAAGTGCTGCTGAAGCACATCGATTGGTCTCCGAGACTTATCCGAGTCATGTTCCATCGGTTTCAACGTGCGAGAGATGGTTTGTGCGGTTTAGAAGTGGTGATTTTGACGTTGAGGACAAAGAGCGGCCGGGCCAAGTGAAAAAGTTTGAGAATGCTGAATTGGAGGCAATACTCAATGAAGACTCGTGTCAAACTCAACAAGAGCTCGCAGATTCATTGGGAGTGACACAACAAGCCATTTCCCATCGTATAAAAGCCCTCGGAATGATCCAAAAGCTAAGGACATTGGGTGCCGTATGAGCTGAAGCCGAGAGACGTCGAGCGCCGTTTTTTTGCATGCGAACTGCTGCTCGAACGGCAAAAACGGAAGGGTTTTTTGCATCGCATTGTCACTGGTGATGAAAAGTGGATCCGTTACGATAACCCGAAGCGCAAAAAATCATATGGTTACCCCGGCCATGCATCATCATCGACGGCCAAACCAAATATTCACGGCGCCAAGCTCATGCTCTGTATTTGGTGGGACCAGCTGGGTGTGGTGTATTATGAGCTATTGAAATCGAACGAAACCATCACAGGAGCACTATACCGAACTCAATTGATGCGTTTGAGCCGCGCACTCAAAGAAAAACGGCCACAATACGAGCAAAGACACGACAAAGTAATTTTGCAACATGACAACGCTCGGCCACATGTTGCAGCGCCGGTCAAAACATACCTACAAACGCTGAAATGGGAAGTCTTACCCCACCCGCCGTATAGCCCAGACATTGCTCCTTCCGATTACCACCTTTTCCGATCGATGACACATGGCCTAGCTGACCAGCGCTTCCATTCTTACGAAGAAGCCCAAAAATGGGTCGATGACTGGATAGCAGCCAAGCCGGCCGAATTTTTTCGCGACGGTATCCGTAAATTGCCAGAAAGATGGGAAAAAGTTGTGGCTAGCGATGGACAATACTTTGAATAATTCATTTGTTACCATTTTTTCAGAATAAACGTTCAAAAATAGAAAAAAATCCCGCATTTTCAATTTGTACTCCTGATACATAATTATTTTTATCATAAAAAATAAATTTTTTTTTTTTTATAATCCAAATTTTTGTTCTCGCTTTGTGATTTTCATGTTAAAGTAAAGAGCACAACATAAAAAATGAAACCATCGGATTTTTTTTTTTTCAAAAATTCAAAATTCATTATTTATTTATCGATTTGCTTATAATTAACCACATGAATTTATTAAATGTGTTAATAAATCTAATACATAATTATTTTTATCATAAAAAATAAAATTTTTTTTTTTTATAATCCAAATTTTTGTTCTCGCTTTGTGATTTTCATGTTAAAGTAAAGAGCACAACATAAAAAATGAAACCATCGGATTTTTTTTTTTCAAAAATTCAAAATTCATTATTTATTTATCGATTTGCTTATAATTAACCACATGAATTTATTAAATGTGTTAATAAATCTAATAAAAAATTATTTTTATCATAAAAAATAAATTTTTTTTTTTTTTTGTAATCCAAATTTTTGTTCTCGCTTTGTGATTTTCATGTTAAAGTAAATTTGCTTATAATTAACCACATGAATTTATTAAATGTGTTAATAAATCTAATACATAATTATTTTTATCATAAAAAATAAATTTTTTTTTTTTTATAATCCAAATTTTTGTTCTCGCTTTGTGATTTTCATGTTAAAGTAAAGAGCACAACATAAAAAATGAAACCATCGGATTTTTTTTTTTTTTTCAAAAATTCAAAATTCATTATTTATTTATCGATTTGCTTATAATTAACCACATGAATTTATTAAATGTGTTAATAAATCTAATAAAAAATTATTTTTATCATTTATCAACGTAATTTGCTTATAATTAACCACATGAATTTATTAAATGTGTTAATAAATCTAATAAAAAATTATTTTTATCATAAAAAATAAAATTTTTTTTTTTTTATAATCCAAATTTTTGTTCTCGCTTTGTGATTTTCATGTTAAAGTAAAGAGCACAACATAAAAAATGAAACCATCGGATTTTTTTTTTTTCAAAAATTCAAAATTCATTATTTATTTATCGATTTGCTTATAATTAACCACATGAATTTATTAAATGTGTTAATAAATCTAATACATAATTATTTTTATCATAAAAAATAAAATTTTTTTTTTTTATGATCCAAATTTTTGTTCTCGCTTTGTGATTTTCATGTTAAAGTAAAGAGCACAACATAAAAAATGAAACCATCGGATTTTTTTTTTTTCAAAAATTCAAAATTCATTATTTATTTATCGATTTGCTTATAATTAACCACATGAATTTATTAAATGTGTTAATAAATCTAATAAAAAATTATTTTTATCATAAAAAATAATTTTTTTTTTTTTTTATAATCCAAATTTTTGTTCTCGCTTTGTGATTTTCATGTTAAAGTAAATTTGCTTATAATTAACCACATGAATTTATTAAATGTGTTAATAAATCTAATACATAATTATTTTTATCATAAAAAATAATTTTTTTTTTTTTTATAATCCAAATTTTTGTTCTCGCTTTGTGATTTTCATGTTAAAGTAAAGAGCACAACATAAAAAATGAAACCATCGGATTTTTTTTTTTTTTTCAAAAATTCAAAATTCATTATTTATTTATCGATTTGCTTATAATTAACCACATGAATTTATTAAATGTGTTAATAAATCTAATAAAAAATTATTTTTATCATAAAAAATAAAATTTTTTTTTTTTTATAATCCAAATTTTTGTTCTCGCTTTGTGATTTTCATGTTAAAGTAAAGAGCACAACATAAAAAATGATACCATCGGATTTTTTTTTTTTTTTGAAAAATTCAAAATTCATTATTTATTTATCGATTTGCTTATAATTAACCACATGAATTTATTAAATGTGTTAATAAATCTAATACAAAATTATTTTTATCATAAAAAATAAAATTTTTTTTTTTTTATAATCCAAATTTTTGTTCTCGCTTTGTGATTTTCATGTTAAAGTAAAGAGCACAACATAAAAAATGAAACCATCGGATTTTTTTTTTTTTGAAAAATTCAAAATTCATTATTTATTTATCGATTTGCTTATAATTAACCACATGAATTTATTAAATGTGTTAATAAATCAAATACAAAATTATTTTTATCATAAAAAATAAAAAAATTTTTTTTTTATAATCCAAATTTTTGTTCTCGCTTTGTGATTTTCATGTTAAAGTAAAGAGCACAACATAAAAAATGAAACCATCGGATTTTTTTTTTTTTTTGAAAAATTCAAAATTCACTATTTATTTATCGATTTGCTTATAATTAACCACATGAATTTATTAAATGTGTTAATAAATCTAATACAAAATTATTTTTATCATAAAAAATAAATTTTTTTTTTTTTTTATAATCCAAATTTTTGTTCTCGCTTTGTGATTTTCATGTTAAAGTAAGCACAACATAAAAAATGAAACCATCGGATTTTTATTTTTTTTTTGAAAAATTCAAAATTCATTATTTATTATCGATTTGCTTATAATTAACCACATGAATTTATTAAATGTGTTAATAAATCTAATACATAATTATTTTTATCATGAAACCATCGGATTTTTTTTTTTTTTGAAAAATTCAAAATTCATTATTTATTTATCGATTTGCTTATAATTAACCATATGAATTTATTAAATGTGTTAATAAATCTAATACAAAATTATTTTTATCATAAAAAATAAAAACATTTTTTTTTTATAATCCAAATTTTTGTTCTCGCTTTGTGATTTTCATGTTAAAGTAAAGAGCACAACATAAAAAATGAAACCATCGGATTTAAATGGAAAAAATACCAACAACACATAGTGTTCCCAAGCAGTCAACCATCTAAGTACTAACTATGCCCAATGTTGTTTGACTTCGGTGATCGGACGAGAACCGGTACGTAAACATGGTATGGTCGTTGACTACAGGAATATTATGTTAGGTCGCAATTATGTATGTCAAATCTTTTGTTTCATTTTAAACATGTTACATTTTATATACAACTTTGACTTATATGTGAACATAATAAGATCGTATATTACATTTAACATTATTATTATTTATACGACCAATCTATGATTAGAGCATGTTTTAGGTATCAGTATGATGGCTGAT
>CAUVYM010000147.1:17500-22500 GCA_963556165.1 Tipula helvola
CTGAAATGGTCAATTATTTTTATTCAATGTTTTGATCTTTAATTCTTTAATGATCCTTCCGCAGGTTCACCTACGGAAACCTTGTTACGACTTTTACTTCCTCTAAATATACAAGTTCGGTCAACTTTGGTAAAACAACCACAACACAAGAAGCATCACGGTGATCACCTCCGAGGACCTCACTAACATATTCAATCGGTAGTAGCGACGGGCGGTGTGTACAAAGGGCAGGGACGTAATCAATGCGAGCTTATGACCCGCACTTACTGGGAATTCCAGGTTTATGTGAACAGTTTCAGTCCACAATCCCAACCACGAAGGTGGTTCAGCGGTTTACCCGGTCTTTTTAGACTAGGAGGACACGTTGATACCTTCATTGTAGCGCGCGTGCAGCCCAGGACATCTAAGGGCATCACAGACCTGTTATTGCTCAATCTCATATTGCTAGACGCAATTTGTCTATTTAAGAAGCAAGTGTCTTATTAGGACAAACCACCAGGTATGACTCCACTTACAAACAACTCTTACGTATTAAAACCACACCTCGTTAGAAGCATAGTATAACAGAGGCAAAAATGTCTGCAAAGTTTCTACACCATAACCCTGCCGGCATCTAGTTAAGAAATTTGAGTCTCGTTCGTTATCGGAATTAACCAGACAAATCACTCCACGAACTAAGAACGGCCATGCACCACCACCCATAGATTCGAGAAAGAGCTATTAATCTGTCTTACTCATTTATGTTCGGACCTGGTAAGTTTCCCCGTGTTGAGTCAAATTAAGCCGCAGGCTCCACTCCTGGTGGTGCCCTTCCGTCAATTCCTTTAAGTTTCAACTTTGCAACCATACTTCCCCCGGAGCCCAAAAGCTTTGGTTTCCCGGAAAGCGACTGAAAGAGCCATATATGTAGCTCCATCCAATTGCTAGCTGGCATCGTTTATGGTTAGAACTAGGGCGGTATCTGATCGCCTTCGAACCTCTAACTTTCGTTCTTGATTAATGAAAACATCTTTGGCAAATGCTTTCGCTTATGTTAGTCTTACGACGGTCCACGAATTTCACCTCTCGCGCCGTAATACTAATGCCCCCAACTGCTTCTATTAATCATTACGTCTTGATCTAAAAACCAATTGAAAATAGAACAGACGTCTTATTCCATTATTCCATGCAGAGAATATTTAGGCACAAATGGCCTGCTTTAAGCACTCTAATTTGTTCAAAGTAATTGTACTGTTCTAGACCAGCACTCGGTAAAGAGCACTAATTTAGATTTATTACGCGGATAAACTTACGTTTAAGCCACTACAGTAATACGTCATAGCATCAAGATGATGTACGAACCCAGTTACGGTGTACCACCTGTGCTTGACACAAGTTCAACTACGAACGTTTTAACCGCAACAACTTTAATATACGCTATTGGAGCTGGAATTACCGCGGCTGCTGGCACCAGACTTGCCCTCCAATTGTTCCTTGTTAAAGGATTTAAAGTGTACTCATTCCAATTACAGGGCCTCGGATTGAGTCCTGTATTGTTATTTTTCGTCACTACCTCCCCGTGCTGGGATTGGGTAATTTACGCGCCTGCTGCCTTCCTTAGATGTGGTAGCCGTTTCTCAGGCTCCCTCTCCGGAATCGAACCCTGATTCCCCGTTACCCGTTGCAACCATGGTAGTCCTAGATACTACCATCAATAGTTGATAGGGCAGACATTTGAAAGATCTATCGCCGGTACTGGACCATGCGATCTACATGTTATTCAGATTCATCTTATTAACGACACAGTATATAAATATACCTTAATGTATCGATTGATTTTAATCTAATAAAAGCACACGTTCCTTGCGGTCCGTGATTATGTGCATGTATTAGCTCTAGAATTACCACAGTTATCCATGTAACTATGTATACGATCTAATAAATCATAACTGATATACTGAGCCTTTTGCGGTTTCACTGTTCGAGAGTGTGTACTTAGACATGCATGGCTTAATCTTTGAGACAAGCATATAACTACTGGCAGGATCAACCAGAATGTAAATTATGATTTTGCTCATAAAATTGTAATCATTTTATGAACTAATTTATAACTTTTCGTATTAAATTTAATTTCAAACCAATACAATTCATATGATAAACTTAGGTTTATTCGTTTAATTTTTTTCATTAAAGGTGCAAATATTTATTTGTTCCTATTTCCAATTATATGTGAATAGGAATTTTGTTCTTACTGATACAAAATTCTCACATTAACCAAATAAAATATCAAGATTCGAAATTCATTAAAAAATAAATTTTTAAATTTTTTTTTTTTTTCTCATCTCAATATACTTACAGACCAAACGAATAACAAAATCAAAAAACAAAATTTTTTTTTTTTTTTAATACAAATTTTTGTTCTCGCTTTGTTTTAATGTGTTAATAAATCTAATACAAAATTATTTTTATCATAAAAAATAAAATTTTTTTTTTTTTTATAATCCAAATTTTTGTTCTCGCTTTGTGATTTTCATACATACATTTTCATACATTTATTTTTATCATAAAAAATAAAAAAATTTTTTTTTTTATAATCCAAATTTTTGTTCTCGCTTTGTGATTTTCATGTTAAAGTAAAGAGCACAACATAAAAAATGAAACCATCGGATTTTTTTTTTTTTTGAAAAATTCAAAATTCATTATTTATTTATCGATTTGCTTATAATTTACCACATGAATTTATTAAATGTGTTAATAAATCTAATACAAAATTATTTTTATCATAAAAAATAATTTTTTTTTTTTTTTTATAATCCAAATTTTTGTTCTCGCTTTGTTATTTTCATGTTAAAGTAAAGAGCACAACATAAAAAATGAAACCATCGAATTTTTTTTTTTTTTCAAAAATTCAAAATTCATTATTTATTATCGATTTGCTTATAATTAACCACATGAATTTATTAAATGTGTTAATAAATCTAATACATAATTATTATAAACAATAAACAACGAATAAACAAAATTATTTTTATCATAAAAAATAAAATTTTTTTTTTTTTTATAATCCAAATTTTTGTTCTCGCTTTGTGATTTTCATACATACATTTTCATACATTTATTTTTATCATAAAAAATAAAAAAAATTTTTTTTTTATAATCCAAATTTTTGTTCTCGCTTTGTGATTTTCATGTTAAAGTAAAGAGCACAACATAAAAAATGAAACCATCGGATTTTTTTTTTTTTTGAAAAATTCAAAATTCATTATTTATTTATCGATTTGCTTATAATTTACCACATGAATTTATTAAATGTGTTAATAAATCTAACACAAAATTATTTTTATCATAAAAAATAATTTTTTTTTTTTTTTTATAATCCAAATTTTTGTTCTCGCTTTGTTATTTTCATGTTAAAGTAAAGAGCACAACATAAAAAATGAAACCATCGATTTTTTTTTTTTTTTTCAAAAATTCAAAATTCATTATTTATTATCGATTTGCTTATAATTAACCACATGAATTTATTAAATGTGTTAATAAATCTAATAAAAAATTATTTTTATCATAAAAAATAAAAAATTTTTTTTTTTTATAATCCAAATTTTTGTTCTCGCTTTGTGATTTTCATGTTAAAGTAAAGAGCACAACATAAAAAATGAAACCATCGGATTTTTTTTTTTTTTGAAAAATTCAAAATTCATTATTTATAGATAAATATATTATAAAATAGATAAAATTAAATGTGTTAATAAATCTAATACAAAATTATTTTTATCATAAAAAATAAAAAACATTTTTTTTTTATAATCCAAATTTTTGTTCTCGCTTTGTGATTTTCATGTTAAAGTAAAGAGCACAACATAAAAAATGAAACCATCGGATTTAAATGGAAAAAATACCAACAACACATAGTGTTCCCAAGCAGTCAACCATCTAAGTACTAACTATGCCCAATGTTGTTTGACTTCGGTGATCGGACGAGAACCGGTACGTAAACATGGTATGGTCGTTGACTACAGGAATATTATGTTAGGTCGCAATTATGTTGTCAATATCTTTTGTTTCATTTTAAACATGTTACATTTTATATACAACTTTGACTTATATGTGAACATAATAAGATCGTATATTACATTTAACATTATTATTATTTATACGACCAATCTATGATTAAAGCATGTTTTAGGTATCAGTATGATGGCTGATATTCCCTATTCACACTACTCCACCCGTAACTATGTCGTTTACAATTTGGCTTTATTCATAAATGATCTCTTAACATATAAAATGAATCCATCGGATTTTTTTTTTTTGAAAAATTCAAAATTCATTATTTATTATCGATTTGCTTATAATTAAACCACATGAATTTATTAAATGTGTTAATAAATCTAATACATAATTATTTTTATCATAAAAATAAATTTTTTTTTTTTTATAATCCAAATTTTTGTTCTCGCTTTGTGATTTTCATGTTAAAGTAAAGAGCACAACATAAAAATGAAACCATCGGATTTTTTTTTTTTCAAAAATTCAAAATTCATTATTTATTTATCGATTTGCTTATAATTAACCACATGAATTTATTAAATGTGTTAATAAATCTAATACATAATTATTTTTATCATAAAAAATAAAATTTTTTTTTTTTATAATCCAAATTTTTGTTCTCGCTTTGTGATTTTCATGTTAAAGTAAAGAGCACAACATAAAAAATGAAACCATCGGATTTTTTTTTTTCAAAAATTCAAAATTCATTATTTATTTATCGATTTGCTTATAATTAACCACATGAATTTATTAAATGTGTTAATAAATCTAATAAAAATTATTTTTATCATAAAAAATAATTTTTTTTTTTTTTTATAATCCAAATTTTTGTTCTCGCTTTGTGATTTTCATGTTAAAGTAAATTTGCTTATAATTAACCACATGAATTTATTAAATGTGTTAATAAATCTAATACATAATTATTTTTATCATAAAAAATAAATTTTTTTTTTTTTTATAATCCAAATTTT
>CAUVYM010000148.1:2500-10000 GCA_963556165.1 Tipula helvola
ATGGTTTCATTTTTTATGTTGTGCTCTTTACTTTAACATGAAAATCACAAAGCGAGAACAAAAATTTGGATTATAAAAAAAAAAAAATTTTTATTTTTTATGATAAAAATAATTTTGTATTTGATTTATTAACACATTTAATAAATTCATGTGGTTAATTATAAGCAAATTTACTTTAACATGAAAATCACAAAGCGAGAACAAAAATTTGGATTATAAAAAAAAAAAAAATTTATTTTTTATGATAAAAATAATTTTTTATTAGATTTATTAACACATTTAATAAATTCATGTGGTTAATTATAAGCAAATCGATAAATAAATAATGAATTTTGAATTTTTCAAAAAAAAAAAAAATCCGATGGATTCATTTTTTATGTTAAGAGATCATTTATGAATATAAAGCCAAATTGTAAACGACATAGTTACGGGTGGAGTAGTGTGAATAGGGAATATCAGCCATCATACTGATACCTAAAACATGCTTTAATCATAGATTGGTCGTATAAATAATAATAATGTTAAATGTAATATACGATCTTATTATGTTCACATATAAGTCAAAGTTGTATATAAAATGTAACATGTTTAAAATGAAACAAAAGATATTGACATACATAATTGCGACCTAACATAATATTCCTGTAGTCAACGACCATACCATGTTTACGTACCGGTTCTCGTCCGATCACCGAAGTCAAACAACATTGGGCATAGTTAGTACTTAGATGGTTGACTGCTTGGGAACACTATGTGTTGTTGGTATTTTTTCCATTTAAATCCGATGGTTTCATTTTTTATGTTGTGCTCTTTACTTTAACATGAAAATCACAAAGCGAGAACAAAAATTTGGATTATAAAAAAAAAAAAAAATTATTTTTTATGATAAAAATAATTTTTTATTAGATTTATTAACACATTTAATAAATTCATGTGGTTAATTATAAGCAAATCGATAAATAAATAATGAATTTTGAATTTTTGAAAAAAAAAAAATCCGATGGTTTCATTTTTTATGTTGTGCTCTTTACTTTAACATGAAAATCACAAAGCGAGAACAAAAATTTGGATTATAAAAAAAAAAAATTTTATTTTTTATGATAAAAATAATTATGTATTAGATTTATTAACACATTTAATAAATTCATGTGGTTAATTATAAGCAAATCGATAAATAAATAATGAATTTTGAATTTTTGAAAAAAAAAAAATCCGATGGTTTCATTTTTTATGTTGTGCTCTTTACTTTAACATGAAAATCACAAAGCGAGAACAAAAATTTGGATTATAAAAAAAAAAAATTTATTTTTTATGATAAAAATAATTATGTATTAGATTTATTAACACATTTAATAAATTCATGTGGTTAATTATAAGCAAATTTACTTTAACATGAAAATCACAAAGCGAGAACAAAAATTTGGATTATAAAAAAAAAAAAAAATTATTTTTTATGATAAAAATAATTTTTTATTAGATTTATTAACACATTTAATAAATTCATGTGGTTAATTATAAGCAAATCGATAAATAAATAATGAATTTTGAATTTTGAAAAAAAAAAAATCCGATGGTTTCATTTTTTATGTTGTGCTCTTTACTTTAACATGAAAATCACAAAGCGAGAACAAAAATTTGGATTATAAAAAAAAAAAATTTTATTTTTTATGATAAAAATAATTATGTATTAGATTTATTAACACATTTAATAAATTCATGTGGTTAATTATAAGCAAATCGATAAATAAATAATGAATTTTGAATTTTTGAAAAAAAAAAAATCCGATGGTTTCATTTTTTATGTTGTGCTCTTTACTTTAACATGAAAATCACAAAGCGAGAACAAAAATTTGGATTATAAAAAAAAAAAAAAATTATTTTTTATGATAAAAATAATTTTTTATTAGATTTATTAACACATTTAATAAATTCATGTGGTTAATTATAAGCAAATCGATAAATAAATAATGAATTTTGAATTTTTGAAAAAAAAAAATCCGATGGTTTCATTTTTTATGTTGTGCTCTTTACTTTAACATGAAAATCACAAAGCGAGAACAAAAATTTGGATTATAAAAAAAAAAAATTTTATTTTTTATGATAAAAATAATTATGTATTAGATTTATTAACACATTTAATAAATTCATGTGGTTAATTATAAGCAAATCGATAAATAAATAATGAATTTTGAATTTTTGAAAAAAAAAAAATCCGATGGTTTCATTTTTTATGTTGTGCTCTTTACTTTAACATGAAAATCACAAAGCGAGAACAAAAATTTGGATTATAAAAAAAAAAAAATTTATTTTTTATGATAAAAATAATTATGTATTAGATTTATTAACACATTTAATAAATTCATGTGGTTAATTATAAGCAAATCGATAATAAATAATGAATTTTGAATTTTTCAAAAAAAAAAATCCGATGGATTCATTTTATATGTTAAGAGATCATTTATGAATATAAAGCCAAATTGTAAACGACATAGTTACGGGTGGAGTAGTGTGAATAGGGAATATCAGCCATCATACTGATACCTAAAACATGCTTTAATCATAGATTGGTCGTATAAATAATAATAATGTTAAATGTAATATACGATCTTATTATGTTCACATATAAGTCAAAGTTGTATATAAAATGTAACATGTTTAAAATGAAACAAAAGATATTGACAACATAATTGCGACCTAACATAATATTCCTGTAGTCAACGACCATACCATGTTTACGTACCGGTTCTCGTCCGATCACCGAAGTCAAACAACATTGGGCATAGTTAGTACTTAGATGGTTGACTGCTTGGGAACACTATGTGTTGTTGGTATTTTTTCCATTTAAATCCGATGGTTTCATTTTTTATGTTGTGCTCTTTACTTTAACATGAAAATCACAAAGCGAGAACAAAAATTTGGATTATAAAAAAAAAATGTTTTTTATTTTTTATGATAAAAATAATTTTGTATTAGATTTATTAACACATTTAATTTTATCTATTTTATAATATATTTATCTATAAATAATGAATTTTGAATTTTTCAAAAAAAAAAAAAATCCGATGGTTTCATTTTTTATGTTGTGCTCTTTACTTTAACATGAAAATCACAAAGCGAGAACAAAAATTTGGATTATAAAAAAAAAAAATTTTTTATTTTTTATGATAAAAATAATTATGTATTAGATTTATTAACACATTTAATAAATTCATGTGGTTAATTATAAGCAAATCGATAATAAATAATGAATTTTGAATTTTTGAAAAAAAAAAAAAAATCGATGGTTTCATTTTTTATGTTGTGCTCTTTACTTTAACATGAAAATAACAAAGCGAGAACAAAAATTTGGATTATAAAAAAAAAAAAAAAAATTATTTTTTATGATAAAAATAATTTTGTGTTAGATTTATTAACACATTTAATAAATTCATGTGGTAAATTATAAGCAAATCGATAAATAAATAATGAATTTTGAATTTTTCAAAAAAAAAAAAAATCCGATGGTTTCATTTTTTATGTTGTGCTCTTTACTTTAACATGAAAATCACAAAGCGAGAACAAAAATTTGGATTATAAAAAAAAAATTTTTTTTATTTTTTATGATAAAAATAAATGTATGAAAATGTATGTATGAAAATCACAAAGCGAGAACAAAAATTTGGATTATAAAAAAAAAAAAAATTTTATTTTTTATGATAAAAATAATTTTGTTTATTCGTTGTTTATTGTTTATAATAATTATGTATTAGATTTATTAACACATTTAATAAATTCATGTGGTTAATTATAAGCAAATCGATAATAAATAATGAATTTTGAATTTTTGAAAAAAAAAAAAAATTCGATGGTTTCATTTTTTATGTTGTGCTCTTTACTTTAACATGAAAATAACAAAGCGAGAACAAAAATTTGGATTATAAAAAAAAAAAAAAAATTATTTTTTATGATAAAAATAATTTTGTATTAGATTTATTAACACATTTAATAAATTCATGTGGTAAATTATAAGCAAATCGATAAATAAATAATGAATTTTGAATTTTTCAAAAAAAAAAAAAATCCGATGGTTTCATTTTTTATGTTGTGCTCTTTACTGATCTGCCATCATACTGATACCTAAAACATGCTTTAATCATAGATTGGTCGTATAAATAATAATAATGTTAAATGTAATATACGATCTTATTATGTTCACATATAAGTCAAAGTTGTATATAAAATGTAACATGTTTAAAATGAAACAAAAGATATTGACATACATAATTGCGACCTAACATAATATTCCTGTAGTCAACGACCATACCATGTTTACGTACCGGTTCTCGTCCGATCACCGAAGTCAAACAACATTGGGCATAGTTAGTACTTAGATGGTTGACTGCTTGGGAACACTATGTGTTGTTGGTATTTTTTCCATTTAAATCCGATGGTTTCATTTTTTATGTTGTGCTCTTTACTTTAACATGAAAATCACAAAGCGAGAACAAAAATTTGGATTATAAAAAAAAAATGTTTTTTATTTTTTATGATAAAAATAATTTTGTATTAGATTTATTAACACATTTAATAAATTCAAGTGGTTAATTATAAGCAAATCGATAAATAAATAATGAATTTTGAATTTTTCAAAAAAAAAAAAAATCCGATGGTTTCATTTTTTATGTTGTGCTCTTTACTTTAACATGAAAATCACAAAGCGAGAACAAAAATTTGGATTAAAAAAAAAAAAAATTTATTTTTTATGATAAAAATAATTTTGTATTAGATTTATTAGCACATTTAATAAATTCATGTGGTTAATGGATTTCGAAAAAAAAAAAAATTCGATGGTTTCATTTTTTATGTTGTGCTCTTTACTTTAACATGAAAATAACAAAGCGAGAACAAAAATTTGGATTATAAAAAAAAAAAAAAAAATATTTTTTATGATAAAAATAATTTTGTATTAGATTTATTAACACATTTAATAAATTCATGTGGTTAATTATAAGCAAATCGATAAATAAATAATGAATTTTGAATTTTTCAAAAAAAAAAAAAAATCCGATGGTTTCATTTTTTATGTTGTGCTCTTTACTTTAACATGAAAATCACAAAGCGAGAACAAAAATTTGGATTATAAAAAAAAAATTTTTTTTATTTTTTATGATAAAAATAAATGTATGAAAATGTATGTATGAAAATCACAAAGCGAGAACAAAAATTTGGATTATAAAAAAAAAAAAAAATTTATTTTTAATGATAAAAATAATTTTGTATTAGATTTATTAACACATTAAAACAAAGCGAGAACAAAAATTTGTATTAAAAAAAAAAAAAATTTTGTTTTTTGATTTTGTTATTCGGTTGGTCTGTAAGTATATTGAGATGAGAAAAAAAAAATAAATTTAAAAATTTATTTTTTAATGAATTTCGAATCTTGATATTTTATTTGGTTAATGTGAGAATTTTGTATCAGTAAGAACAAAATTCCTATTCACATATAATTTGGAAATAGGAACAAATAAATATTTGCACCTTTAATGAAAAAAATTAAACGAATAAACCTAAGTTTATCATATGAATTGTATTGGTTTGAAATTAAATTTAATACGAAAAGTTATAAATTAGTTCATAAAATGATTACAATTTTATGAGCAAAATCATAATTTACATTCTGGTTGATCCTGCCAGTAGTTATATGCTTGTCTCAAAGATTAAGCCATGCATGTCTAAGTACACACTCTCGAACAGTGAAACCGCAAAAGGCTCAGTATATCAGTTATGATTTATTAGATCGTATACATAGTTACATGGATAACTGTGGTAATTCTAGAGCTAATACATGCACATAATCACGGACCGCAAGGAACGTGTGCTTTTATTAGATTAAAATCAATCGATACATTAAGGTATATTTATATACTGTGTCGTTAATAAGATGAATCTGAATAACATGTAGATCGCATGGTCCAGTACCGGCGATAGATCTTTCAAATGTCTGCCCTATCAACTATTGATGGTAGTATCTAGGACTACCATGGTTGCAACGGGTAACGGGGAATCAGGGTTCGATTCCGGAGAGGGAGCCTGAGAAACGGCTACCACATCTAAGGAAGGCAGCAGGCGCGTAAATTACCCAATCCCAGCACGGGGAGGTAGTGACGAAAAATAACAATACAGGACTCAATCCGAGGCCCTGTAATTGGAATGAGTACACTTTAAATCCTTTAACAAGGAACAATTGGAGGGCAAGTCTGGTGCCAGCAGCCGCGGTAATTCCAGCTCCAATAGCGTATATTAAAGTTGTTGCGGTTAAAACGTTCGTAGTTGAACTTGTGTCAAGCACAGGTGGTACACCGTAACTGGGTTCGTACATCATCTTGATGCTATGACGTATTACTGTAGTGGCTTAAACGTAAGTTTATCCGCGTAATAAATCTAAATTAGTGCTCTTTACCGAGTGCTGGTCTAGAACAGTACAATTACTTTGAACAAATTAGAGTGCTTAAAGCAGGCCATTTGTGCCTAAATATTCTCTGCATGGAATAATGGAATAAGACGTCTGTTCTATTTTCAATTGGTTTTTAGATCAAGACGTAATGATTAATAGAAGCAGTTGGGGGCATTAGTATTACGGCGCGAGAGGTGAAATTCGTGGACCGTCGTAAGACTAACATAAGCGAAAGCATTTGCCAAAGATGTTTTCATTAATCAAGAACGAAAGTTAGAGGTTCGAAGGCGATCAGATACCGCCCTAGTTCTAACCATAAACGATGCCAGCTAGCAATTGGATGGAGCTACATATATGGCTCTTTCAGTCGCTTTCCGGGAAACCAAAGCTTTTGGGCTCCGGGGGAAGTATGGTTGCAAAGTTGAAACTTAAAGGAATTGACGGAAGGGCACCACCAGGAGTGGAGCCTGCGGCTTAATTTGACTCAACACGGGGAAACTTACCAGGTCCGAACATAAATGAGTAAGACAGATTAATAGCTCTTTCTCGAATCTATGGGTGGTGGTGCATGGCCGTTCTTAGTTCGTGGAGTGATTTGTCTGGTTAATTCCGATAACGAACGAGACTCAAATTTCTTAACTAGATGCCGGCAGGGTTATGGTGTAGAAACTTTACAGACATTTTTGCCTCTGTTATACTATGCTTCTAACGAGGTGTGGTTTTAATACGTAAGAGTTGTTTGTAAGTGGAGTCATACCTGGTGGTTTGTCCTAATAAGACACTTGCTTCTTAAATAGACAAATTGCGTCTAGCAATATGAGATTGAGCAATAACAGGTCTGTGATGCCCTTAGATGTCCTGGGCTGCACGCGCGCTACAATGAAGGTATCAACGTGTCCTCCTAGTCTAAAAAGACCGGGTAAACCGCTGAACCACCTTCGTGGTTGGGATTGTGGACTGAAACTGTTCACATAAACCTGGAATTCCCAGTAAGTGCGGGTCATAAGCTCGCATTGATTACGTCCCTGCCCTTTGTACACACCGCCCGTCGCTACTACCGATTGAAT
>CAUVYM010000148.1:17500-22500 GCA_963556165.1 Tipula helvola
AAAATCCGATGGTTTCATTTTTTATGTTGTGCTCTTTACTTTAACATGAAAATCACAAAGCGAGAACAAAAATTTGGATTATAAAAAAAAAAAATTTTATTTTTTATGATAAAAATAATTATGTATTAGATTTATTAACACATTTAATAAATTCATGTGGTTAATTATAAGCAAATCGATAAATAAATAATGAATTTTGAATTTTTGAAAAAAAAAAAATCCGATGGTTTCATTTTTTATGTTGTGCTCTTTACTTTAACATGAAAATCACAAAGCGAGAACAAAAATTTGGATTATAAAAAAAAAAAAATTTATTTTTTATGATAAAAATAATTATGTATTAGATTTATTAACACATTTAATAAATTCATGTGGTTAATTATAAGCAAATCGATAATAAATAATGAATTTTGAATTTTTCAAAAAAAAAAAATCCGATGGATTCATTTTATATGTTAAGAGATCATTTATGAATATAAAGCCAAATTGTAAACGACATAGTTACGGGTGGAGTAGTGTGAATAGGGAATATCAGCCATCATACTGATACCTAAAACATGCTTTAATCATAGATTGGTCGTATAAATAATAATAATGTTAAATGTAATATACGATCTTATTATGTTCACATATAAGTCAAAGTTGTATATAAAATGTAACATGTTTAAAATGAAACAAAAGATATTGACAACATAATTGCGACCTAACATAATATTCCTGTAGTCAACGACCATACCATGTTTACGTACCGGTTCTCGTCCGATCACCGAAGTCAAACAACATTGGGCATAGTTAGTACTTAGATGGTTGACTGCTTGGGAACACTATGTGTTGTTGGTATTTTTTCCATTTAAATCCGATGGTTTCATTTTTTATGTTGTGCTCTTTACTTTAACATGAAAATCACAAAGCGAGAACAAAAATTTGGATTATAAAAAAAAAATGTTTTTTATTTTTTATGATAAAAATAATTTTGTATTAGATTTATTAACACATTTAATTTTATCTATTTTATAATATATTTATCTATAAATAATGAATTTTGAATTTTTCAAAAAAAAAAAAAATCCGATGGTTTCATTTTTTATGTTGTGCTCTTTACTTTAACATGAAAATCACAAAGCGAGAACAAAAATTTGGATTATAAAAAAAAAAAATTTTTTATTTTTTATGATAAAAATAATTTTTTATTAGATTTATTAACACATTTAATAAATTCATGTGGTTAATTATAAGCAAATCGATAATAAATAATGAATTTTGAATTTTTGAAAAAAAAAAAAAAATCGATGGTTTCATTTTTTATGTTGTGCTCTTTACTTTAACATGAAAATAACAAAGCGAGAACAAAAATTTGGATTATAAAAAAAAAAAAAAAATTATTTTTTATGATAAAAATAATTTTGTGTTAGATTTATTAACACATTTAATAAATTCATGTGGTAAATTATAAGCAAATCGATAAATAAATAATGAATTTTGAATTTTTCAAAAAAAAAAAAAATCCGATGGTTTCATTTTTTATGTTGTGCTCTTTACTTTAACATGAAAATCACAAAGCGAGAACAAAAATTTGGATTATAAAAAAAAAATTTTTTTTATTTTTTATGATAAAAATAAATGTATGAAAATGTATGTATGAAAATCACAAAGCGAGAACAAAAATTTGGATTATAAAAAAAAAAAAAATTTTATTTTTTATGATAAAAATAATTTTGTTTATTCGTTGTTTATTGTTTATAATAATTATGTATTAGATTTATTAACACATTTAATAAATTCATGTGGTTAATTATAAGCAAATCGATAATAAATAATGAATTTTGAATTTTTGAAAAAAAAAAAAAATTCGATGGTTTCATTTTTTATGTTGTGCTCTTTACTTTAACATGAAAATAACAAAGCGAGAACAAAAATTTGGATTATAAAAAAAAAAAAAAAATTATTTTTTATGATAAAAATAATTTTGTATTAGATTTATTAACACATTTAATAAATTCATGTGGTAAATTATAAGCAAATCGATAAATAAATAATGAATTTTGAATTTTTCAAAAAAAAAAAAAATCCGATGGTTTCATTTTTTATGTTGTGCTCTTTACTTTAACATGAAAATCACAAAGCGAGAACAAAAATTTGGATTATAAAAAAAAAAATTTTTTTATTTTTTATGATAAAAATAAATGTATGAAAATGTATGTATGAAAATCACAAAGCGAGAACAAAAATTTGGATTATAAAAAAAAAAAAAATTTTATTTTTTATGATAAAAATAATTTTGTATTAGATTTATTAACACATTAAAACAAAGCGAGAACAAAAATTTGTATTAAAAAAAAAAAAAAATTTTGTTTTTTGATTTTGTTATTCGTTTGGTCTGTAAGTATATTGAGATGAGAAAAAAAAAAAAAATTTAAAAATTTATTTTTTAATGAATTTCGAATCTTGATATTTTATTTGGTTAATGTGAGAATTTTGTATCAGTAAGAACAAAATTCCTATTCACATATAATTGGAAATAGGAACAAATAAATATTTGCACCTTTAATGAAAAAAATTAAACGAATAAACCTAAGTTTATCATATGAATTGTATTGGTTTGAAATTAAATTTAATACGAAAAGTTATAAATTAGTTCATAAAATGATTACAATTTTATGAGCAAAATCATAATTTACATTCTGGTTGATCCTGCCAGTAGTTATATGCTTGTCTCAAAGATTAAGCCATGCATGTCTAAGTACACACTCTCGAACAGTGAAACCGCAAAAGGCTCAGTATATCAGTTATGATTTATTAGATCGTATACATAGTTACATGGATAACTGTGGTAATTCTAGAGCTAATACATGCACATAATCACGGACCGCAAGGAACGTGTGCTTTTATTAGATTAAAATCAATCGATACATTAAGGTATATTTATATACTGTGTCGTTAATAAGATGAATCTGAATAACATGTAGATCGCATGGTCCAGTACCGGCGATAGATCTTTCAAATGTCTGCCCTATCAACTATTGATGGTAGTATCTAGGACTACCATGGTTGCAACGGGTAACGGGGAATCAGGGTTCGATTCCGGAGAGGGAGCCTGAGAAACGGCTACCACATCTAAGGAAGGCAGCAGGCGCGTAAATTACCCAATCCCAGCACGGGGAGGTAGTGACGAAAAATAACAATACAGGACTCAATCCGAGGCCCTGTAATTGGAATGAGTACACTTTAAATCCTTTAACAAGGAACAATTGGAGGGCAAGTCTGGTGCCAGCAGCCGCGGTAATTCCAGCTCCAATAGCGTATATTAAAGTTGTTGCGGTTAAAACGTTCGTAGTTGAACTTGTGTCAAGCACAGGTGGTACACCGTAACTGGGTTCGTACATCATCTTGATGCTATGACGTATTACTGTAGTGGCTTAAACGTAAGTTTATCCGCGTAATAAATCTAAATTAGTGCTCTTTACCGAGTGCTGGTCTAGAACAGTACAATTACTTTGAACAAATTAGAGTGCTTAAAGCAGGCCATTTGTGCCTAAATATTCTCTGCATGGAATAATGGAATAAGACGTCTGTTCTATTTTCAATTGGTTTTTAGATCAAGACGTAATGATTAATAGAAGCAGTTGGGGGCATTAGTATTACGGCGCGAGAGGTGAAATTCGTGGACCGTCGTAAGACTAACATAAGCGAAAGCATTTGCCAAAGATGTTTTCATTAATCAAGAACGAAAGTTAGAGGTTCGAAGGCGATCAGATACCGCCCTAGTTCTAACCATAAACGATGCCAGCTAGCAATTGGATGGAGCTACATATATGGCTCTTTCAGTCGCTTTCCGGGAAACCAAAGCTTTTGGGCTCCGGGGGAAGTATGGTTGCAAAGTTGAAACTTAAAGGAATTGACGGAAGGGCACCACCAGGAGTGGAGCCTGCGGCTTAATTTGACTCAACACGGGGAAACTTACCAGGTCCGAACATAAATGAGTAAGACAGATTAATAGCTCTTTCTCGAATCTATGGGTGGTGGTGCATGGCCGTTCTTAGTTCGTGGAGTGATTTGTCTGGTTAATTCCGATAACGAACGAGACTCAAATTTCTTAACTAGATGCCGGCAGGGTTATGGTGTAGAAACTTTGCAGACATTTTTGCCTCTGTTATACTATGCTTCTAACGAGGTGTGGTTTTAATACGTAAGAGTTGTTTGTAAGTGGAGTCATACCTGGTGGTTTGTCCTAATAAGACACTTGCTTCTTAAATAGACAAATTGCGTCTAGCAATATGAGATTGAGCAATAACAGGTCCTGGGCTGCACGCGCGCTACAATGAAGGTATCAACGTGTCCTCCTAGTCTAAAAAGACCGGGGTAAACCGCTGAACCACCTTCGTGGTTGGGATTGTGGACTGAAACTGTTCACATAAACCTGGAATTCCCAGTAAGTGCGGGTCATAAGCTCGCATTGATTACGTCCCTGCCCTTTGTACACACCGCCCGTCGCTACTACCGATTGAATATGTTAGTGAGGTCCTCGGAGGTGATCACCGTGATGCTTCTTGTGTTGTGGTTGTTTTACCAAAGTTGACCGAACTTGTATATTTAGAGGAAGTAAAAGTCGTAACAAGGTTTCCGTAGGTGAACCTGCGGAAGATCATTAAAGAATTAAAGATCAAAACATTGAATAAAAATAATTGACCATTTCAGAAGTTCTGCAAATATAAATTTATCAATGATAATATTATATTAAGGATTGAAGTATTTCGCTTTTTGAATGGAAAAGACTGGTTTTTATTTCTAAACATAAAACAAATAATCACTCTTAGCGGGGGATCACTAGGCTCGTGGGTCGATGAAGAACGCAGCAAACTGCGTGAAGTTATGTGAACTGCAGGACACATGAACATCAACATTTTGAACGCACATTGCGGTCCATGCTAATAGTATATAATACTCTGCTTGGACCACATATGGTTGAGGGTCACTAATATTCGCTAAATAAATTATTATTT
>CAUVYM010000148.1:27500-31411 GCA_963556165.1 Tipula helvola
TTGTTGGTATTTTTTCCATTTAAATCCGATGGTTTCATTTTTTATGTTGTGCTCTTTACTTTAACATGAAAATCACAAAGCGAGAACAAAAATTTGGATTATAAAAAAAAATGTTTTTTATTTTTTATGATAAAAATAATTTTGTATTAGATTTATTAACACATTTAATAAATTCATATGGTTAATTATAAGCAAATCGATAAATAAATAATGAATTTTGAATTTTTCAAAAAAAAAAAAATCCGATGGTTTCATGATAAAAATAATTATGTATTAGATTTATTAACACATTTAATAAATTCATGTGGTTAATTATAAGCAAATCGATAATAAATAATGAATTTTGAATTTTTCAAAAAAAAAAAAAAAATCCGATGGTTTCATTTTTTATGTTGTGCTTACTTTAACATGAAAATCACAAAGCGAGAACAAAAATTTGGATTATAAAAAAAAAAAAAAATTTATTTTTTATGATAAAAATAATTTTGTATTAGATTTATTAACACATTTAATAAATTCATGTGGTTAATTATAAGCAAATCGATAAATAAATAGTGAATTTTGAATTTTTCAAAAAAAAAAAAAATCCGATGGTTTCATTTTTTATGTTGTGCTCTTTACTTTAACATGAAAATCACAAAGCGAGAACAAAAATTTGGATTATAAAAAAAAAAATTTTTTTATTTTTTATGATAAAAATAATTTTGTATTTGATTTATTAACACATTTAATAAATTCATGTGGTTAATTATAAGCAAATCGATAAATAAATAATGAATTTTGAATTTTTCAAAAAAAAAAAAATCCGATGGTTTCATTTTTTATGTTGTGCTCTTTACTTTAACATGAAAATCACAAAGCGAGAACAAAAATTTGGATTATAAAAAAAAAAAAATTTTATTTTTTATGATAAAAATAATTTTGTATTAGATTTATTAACACATTTAATAAATTCATGTGGTTAATTATAAGCAAATCGATAAATAAATAATGAATTTTGAATTTTTCAAAAAAAAAAAAAAATCCGATGGTATCATTTTTTATGTTGTGCTCTTTACTTTAACATGAAAATCACAAAGCGAGAACAAAATTTGGATTATAAAAAAAAAAAATTTTTATTTTTATGATAAAAATAATTTTTTATTAGATTTATTAACACATTTAATAAATTCATGTGGTTAATTATAAGCAAATCGATAAATAAATAATGAATTTTGAATTTTTGAAAAAAAAAAAAAATCCGATGGTTTCATTTTTTATGTTGTGCTCTTTACTTTAACATGAAAATCACAAAGCGAGAACAAAAATTTGGATTATAAAAAAAAAAAAAATTATTTTTTATGATAAAAATAATTATGTATTAGATTTATTAACACATTTAATAAATTCATGTGGTTAATTATAAGCAAATTTACTTTAACATGAAAATCACAAAGCGAGAACAAAAATTTGGATTATAAAAAAAAAAAAAAATTATTTTTTATGATAAAAATAATTTTTTATAGATTTATTAAACACATTTAATAAATTCATGTGGTTAATTATAAGCAAATCGATAAATAAATAATGAATTTTGAATTTTTGAAAAAAAAAAAATCCGATGGTTTCATTTTTTATGTTGTGCTCTTTACTTTAACATGAAAATTACAAAGCGAGAACAAAAATTTGGATTATAAAAAAAAAAATTTTATTTTTTATGATAAAAATAATTATGTATTAGATTTATTAACACATTTAATAAATTCATGTGGTTAATTATAAGCAAATCGATAAATAAATAATGAATTTTGAATTTTTGAAAAAAAAAAAATCCGATGGTTTCATTTTTTTATGTTGTGCTCTTTACTTTAACATGAAAATCACAAAGCGAGAACAAAAATTTGGATTATAAAAAAAAAAAAATTTTATTTTTTATGATAAAAATAATTTTTTATTAGATTTATTAACACATTTAATAAATTCATGTGGTTAATTATAAGCAAATTACGTTGATAAATGATAAAAATAATTTTTTATTAGATTTATAACACATTTAATAAATTCATGTGGTTAATTATAAGCAAATCGATAAATAAATAATGAATTTTGAATTTTTGAAAAAAAAAAAAAATCCGATGGTTTCATTTTTTATGTTGTGCTCTTTACTTTAACATGAAAAATCACAAAGCGAGAACAAAAATTTGGATTATAAAAAAAAAAAATTTATTTTTTATGATAAAAATAATTTTGTATTAGATTTATTAACACATTTAATAAATTCATGTGGTTAATTATAAGCAAATCGATAATAAATAATGAATTTTGAATTTTGAAAAAAAAAAAAATTCGATGGTTTCATTTTTTTATGTTGTGCTCTTTACTTTAACATGAAAATAACAAAGCGAGAACAAAAATTTGGATTATAAAAAAAAAAATTTATTTTTTATGATAAAAATAATTATGTATTAGATTTATTAACACATTTAATAAATTCATGTGGTTAATTATAAGCAAATTTTACTTTAACATGAAAATCACAAAGCGAGAACAAAAATTTGGATTACAAAAAAAAAAAAAAATTTATTTTTTATGATAAAAATAATTTTTTATTAGATTTATTAACACATTTAATAAATTCATGTGGTTAATTATAAGCAAATTTACTTTAACATGAAAATCACAAAGCGAGAACAAAAAATTTTGGATTACAAAAAAAAAAAAAAAATTTATTTTTTATGATAAAAATAATTTTTTATTAGATTTATTAACACATTTAATAAATTCATGTGGTTAATTATAAGCAAATCGATAAATAAATAATGAATTTTGAATTTTTGAAAAAAAAAAATCCGATGGTTTCATTTTTTATGTTGTGCTCTTTACTTTAACATGAAAATCACAAAGCGAGAACAAAAATTTGGATTATAAAAAAAAAAATTTTTATTTTTTATGATAAAAATAATTATGTATTAGATTTATTAACACATTTAATAAATTCATGTGGTTAATTATAAGCAAAATCGATAAATAAATAATGAATTTTGAATTTTTGAAAAAAAAAAAAAAATCCGATGGTTTCATTTTTTATGTTGTGCTCTTTACTTTAACATGAAAATCACAAAGCGAGAACAAAAATTTGGATTATAAAAAAAAAAAAATTTATTTTTTATGATAAAAATAATTATGTATTAGATTTATTAACACATTTATAAATTCATGTGGTTAATTATAAGCAAATTTACTTTAACATGAAAATCACAAAGCGAGAACAAAAATTTGGATTACAAAAAAAAAAAAAATTTATTTTTTATGATAAAAATAATTTTTTATTAGATTTATTAACACATTTAATAAATTCATGTGGTTAATTATAAGCAAATCGATAATAAATAATGAATTTGAATTTTTGAAAAAAAAAAAAAAATTCGATGGTTTCATTTTTTATGTTGTGCTCTTTACTTTAACATGAAAATAACAAAGCGAGAACAAAAATTTGGATTATAAAAAAAAAAAATTTTATTTTTTTATGATAAAAATAATTATGTATTAGATTTATTAACACATTTAATAAATTCATGTGGTTAATTATAAGCAAATTTACTTTAACATGAAAATCACAAAGCGAGAACAAAAATTTGGATTACAAAAAAAAAAAAAAAATTTATTTTTTATGATAAAAATAATTTTTTATTAGATTTATTAACACATTTAATAAATTCATGTGGTTAATTATAAGCAAATTTACTTTAACATGAAAATCACAAAGCGAGAACAAAAATTTGGATTACAAAAAAAAAAAAAATTTATTTTTTATGATAAAAATAATTTTTTATTAGATTTATTAACACATTTAATAAATTCATGTGGTTAATTATAAGCAAATCGATAAATAAATAATGAATTTTGAATTTTTGAAAAAAAAAAATCCGATG